>JASDQU010881725.1:0-18067 GCA_032191745.1 Picea mariana
GGGTTGATGGGTAGAAATGGATCGACCACTTTGGTGTCACTCTCTAATGGGAGAGTGGGATCGACCGAGGATGAAAACAGATCGACCACTTTGGTGTCACTCTTTTGATGAAGAGTGAGGATGATCGATGACGGAATTGGATCAACTACTTGGGTTTGTGGTTCAATCGAGGAGGAAACTAGATTGACCACTTGATCAAATGGACTGATCGGGGATGGAACCAGATTGAACAGTCCATCAACCAATGATGGGTTGGAGGAAAGCTTATGATAACCTTTTGGAAGTTGAAGTTTTTCCAAAAGAGAAGAAGCCTCATCCATGCGAGGACAAAGGTGAGAGTAATGATTACCTTTACATAACATGCAAGGGAACTTGACAATTTTCTTCTTCTTACCAACCTAAACATCACTAGTTGATGGGGTATCATCGACATGACCGACAGAGTCCGACGATGTGGAGGACCACATTTCTAAGACCTGGGTAAGACTGGGGAAATCCCACAGAAAGTGGTCACCCTTATAAAGGCTGCAAGGGAATTTGGGTTTTGGATTCTTCATTTTAATCTTACTGACTTCATCAACACTCCCAGTACTATTAACAGTAATTGGTTTCTTAGAGCCAACATATGATGTTGTTGGGGTCTTGGTCCTTTTCAGGCTCTTCTTCTTCTTCTCTTTCTGTTTCTTCTTCTTTTGATCAACCTGGCTACTTGCTTTAGAGCTTTCACTAGGCGAAGAAGGAGAAATGGAAGGAGACTTGATGGACAAAGAAGGTGAAAAGACAACATGAGGTTGATGTGTGGGTGGTGTATTGACATCCAAAGTATTAGGTGAAACTAAAACATTGGGAGGATTCGGGATCACCGGAGTGGGGAACAACCAAACTAGTAATCCAATAGTGAGTCCTAGAAGACTCAGTGTGGCAACATATGGAGGACCAAAGTTTCCAAACGAAGGAAAGGTATAAGGTTCCCCAGTAGAAGGGGTTCCTCCATTGGTACTCCCAGGATTCGATGCCATTATCATTGACTCGACCTAAGGTCCACTAAGTAAAAGAGTAAAAGAAATAGCATATGCTAATAGAATCTAAGAATCACAACCAAGCAAACAAGACCTTCTCTCAATGATCGTAATAGTTGGTGATGAAATCCAACGTCACGTGATCAATTCCAGAAGGGGCGGGGATAGGGTGGAACAGTTACAATGGCGACCTGCTTAACGGACTTACGCCTTGGTGCAAGCTTCCACACAGTAATTGTGGATTTACCCTCCAAGGAGCCCGAGTGAGTTTGACCAATGTCTACTCTAGGTATAGTGAGACTTCACGTCACCATCACCTTGTGTAAGACCCTAAAGATTATGGCCACTAAGGTTACCAATTTGCAGTCATCCCCTGGGTGAGAACAGTGGACAGTCCGTTCCAAATGTACAGGCAGGGTATCGAGCCCGAAATAAACTAAAAGGGTTCCATGCAGTAATTGTGGATTTACCTTGAAGCAATCCCCATAATATGATCTGACCACCACAATCAGTTAAACCACGGAGGGTTAGTCCCCGTAGCTCACTCGAATGCAACCTCGTGCGTAACCCCTGTGTTAGAGGGGGATCCCAAGCAGACTTATACGATGATTGGATTTGACTCTCCCTAACTCAGGATGCTACTGTTTTTTTTGGAAACTTTGGAGAGTTATGCTCACAGCCTAATCCAAAGTACTAAGCCTAGTCTACTGTTGGTGGAGGATCCTAGAAAAGAGAAATTTCTAAATAATTTTTAATTAGCGTTGATTTTATGGTTGTTCTTTACGCAAAAGGGGTGCATGGAAGTAAAACGAATGGAATTCTAAATCAGTCCCAAAAATGCATCAAATATAATAAGCATCCATTTCTTTTTGATGAACATCTATCTAAGGGAGAGAGAGAGTTATTTTCACTAACAAGCACTAATAAGGAATGTCCTTAAACAATTCTTTTTCTCAATCAAATCCTGATGTGATGCTAAAACTTTTGAGATGCCTTCTAACATGCACAATCAATCATGAAGATGGTTTTTATTGTTTGCATATGAATAGTGATCATTTCAACACAATGCTTGTCTTGCTAATTATCTTTTTGTATGAATGAAAATCAAACTAGCACAAGCAAAAGTCATACAAACAATACACCCTTTCATTGCAATCAAAACGAAAAGTGAAAGAAAAGAAACAATCGAAGAGAAAACAAACTTCACACCCAAAAGAAAAAGGTTGAAGAACAATGATCTTCACTAAAATCAAGATGAAGAGATCTGTAGGCCTTTGATGACCTTCACCAGGGTTTTTTCTCAGTTAAACAGAGAGAAAGATGATGCATGGGTTTCGGACTCCAATCAACAGAAAAAACTCAATAAAAATAGTGAAGAAGGCTACAAAATCCAAATAGTAAGATGTTCATTCTTCAAAAAGACAGATGTCAAGGCTGGAAGGAAGACGGACTGACTCACTAGATGACCCAGCAAGGGAGGCACAGAGAAAAACTCTGAAAAAGGCAATTCTGGAAGGTTTATTGGCCAAAGGAGGGCTGGTGCTCTGTTGCCAAAGGAAAGGAGCGTTATAGCGCTCTGTGAAAAGCTATTAGGGAGCGTTGGCGCTCTGTTAACACAGGGACAGGGGTGCCAGGTTCAAAAACTCCCAGAAATGTCAAAAAATTCCAAAAATTGCAACTCAAACTTGACAACTATGCTGAGTATGATGGGGTAGGAAGCCAATCAGCTCATGAAACCAATCAAAAGAGGAGTGAACCATGTCTAAAAGAATCAAGGAGTAAAACTAGGTCAATGAGGAGAAATCAAAACAAGAAGTTTCGATTTGAGGCTATCTCCCCAGTGGAGTCGCCAGTTTCTGTTGTAGGAAAATCTGCCTGCGGATAGGTAGATTGCCTCAAAGAGCTTGACCCTAACTCTAAGACAGAAAATGATTAACGTGGACACTGACTTCCTTTCAAATCTATCCAAACTAACATATGAGAAGGAAGGATAACAGAAGTACCTCTTTATCGTCGTTTGTCCCTACACACTCCGAGTTGTGCTCCGATCCTTTGCTCCTCGCCGAGTTCTGCAAACAAACAAGACATGACCACTTCCTACTCTATTGATATTAGCTTGAAAATAGATTTATCTATCAATAATAAGTTTATGTAACATCAGACACAAACTAGAAAGAAACAGGCCAAGCGTGTCATATTAATGAGAATAACGACAGCAGTACTTACAATCATAGATGCAAATGCGACAGCTTCGTCAAGTCCCCTTCATCTAAACATTGCCTGAAAGATCCACAACCTGAGTAACAACATCTTCACTGATCACTCTCCTTTGGATGAATGTGTGTTTCCTATAAGATCATAGGTTTCATGCTAGCAGTTCTTCCCCAATCATCTTTGTTCCAGCACCACTTATGAGATCATAAGTTTGGTGTAATTCTCCATTTCCCTTCCCCTTTCACCATTAGAAAGCTTTCTTATATATCCTTGGGGAGGCTCTAACCACTTGAGATATCCTTGGGGAAGTTGAGGATTTGCCTCCTTCAATTGAGGATCTGCCCTAAGATCATGTCTTGATTAGGGATTCGAATCCAACTGCCTTCCAAGAATGAAAAGATGCTTCCCCCATTCATCTCAATATCTTAACTACTGCCCAGAATAGGTAGCACTCCCTCAAAAGGACCATCAGAGTGATGTAGCACTCGCTTGTAGGATTTAGGGGGGTGCCAGCACTCTCAAAATCTATAGCACTCCCTCAAAAGGGCCAAGGGAGCTTTATAACGCTCCCTGATAGTGTAAGGGGGAGTGCCGGTGCTCCGAGAAGAGGTATAGGGGAGCGCTCTCCTTCAAAAGGTTAGTTTTTGAGGTGCTTTCAGATGGAAAAAGGTTTGCAAGCCTACTAACTCATTTCTCCTCTTTTAAATCAAATGATTGAGGTGTTTCAAGTGTCCTTCTCATGTCGTTATAGGCACGACATAGGCATCATGGAAGCATGGTTTCTTTGACACTTGTGAGCAACATGTGACACATGCGACCTTGTGAGAAAAATGCGACACTTGCGACCTTTGTAATGACGACACTTACGACACTATCAAAGTGAGTATTTTTTATGTGTAACAGATTGCCTCAAAGAGCTTGACCCTAACTCTAAGAGAGAAAATTCTTAACGTGGACACTGACTTCCTTTCAAATCTATCCAAACTAACATATGAGAAGGAAGGATAACAAAAGTACCTCTTTATCGACGTTTGTCCCTGCACGCTCCGAGTTGCACTCCGATCCTTTGCTCCTTGCTGAGCTCTATAGACAAACAAGATACGACCACTTCCTACTCTATTGGTATTAGCTTGAAAACAGATCTATCTATCAATGATAAATTCATGTGACATCAGACACAAACTAGAAAGAAACAGGCCAAGCATATCATATTAATGAGAATAACGACAGCAGTGCTTACAATCGTAGATGCGAATGCAACATCTTCATCAAGTCCCCTTCGTCTAACCCTTTCCTGAAAGATCCACAACCTGGATAACAGCAGCTTCACTGATCACTCTACTTTGGCTGACTGTGTGTTTCCTATGAGATCATAGGTTTCATGCTTAACAGTTCCTCCTTTACATATTAATTTTCTCAGGAAATTTATGCTCGAGTTTTTGGTTTGTTAAGCCTACAGGGTAGTAAGGAATCCATACTTCTGTACCTAAAAACGTCCTTGCCTGTGTCCATGGTCTAATTATTGTCGTTTTCTTTAACCATTAAAGTTGTAGGCCTGTAATAGCTTATCCTCTGTGTATGCATTGTGCTACCTAGAGGCCCTGCTCAAACCCTCTCTATTTTCCTTGCTCCCTTTCATCCTGTACAAAGAGCCATTCTGGATTACCCCTTCATAGTCTACACTCTAAAAGGCCTATACAAGTCTAAACGTATTTTTCCCATAGTCAAGCTCGGCTTTGTAAGAACTGTCAATTTTAAGGGCCATCTTTGTAGATTTGAAACCTGAATTGAATATTTCTGGTCATTAGCATCCCTTAAGCCTCCCAGGAACCCTTATTTTTCATTCATGGAGACCCCTCAGTAGAAGAAAGCACACAAATGTGGCAAGATAGTTAGGACAAAACCTATGGACATGTGCCTTTTTGACACAGAGCCCATGCCAAGGGAGATATTTCAAAGAGCAGGATGCCTCTCTTTCTGCCAGAACATGCAGAGAGGCCATCCAGAGGTAGCAAAATAGTTCTCATTAAATTTTGATGGCAAGAAAACCAGAGTTGGGGATTTGGAATTTGAGGTAACTAAAACCTCCATCTCAGCTGTAATAAGGATTCCCATTTTAGGTGAAAAGTGGTTCAAGGCCATGGTTTTGAGTTCACCCTTTGTTAAAGATCTCTTCAAGCCTGAATATCAAGCCAATGAATTGTCTAAGAGTATGCCAAGGAATCAATTGATCGATCATTTTGATAGAATTTTGAATATTATACAGAGATATTTTACTTGTGAAGGAAGATTTAACACCTTGTATCATTACCACATAAGGATGTTGTTACATTTTACTGGTAAAATTGAGATAAATGTTCTTTATTACCTATTGAGAAGTATAGGTAAAATGTCAGATAGGGTGCAAGCCAAATCTAAGGATGTGGATTCTATCCTTTTCCACTTTGGATTGATCAGAATGTTAGTCTCCGAAGAGTTGGGAAAGAAAGAGATTTCATGGGAGAATTTTTTGGTTACTTCTCACTTCAAGCTAGACCCAACACCTAATCCCCAATCATAGATTGTATTTCCTTCATCATCCACCAGTACTAAAGCAGGTATTAAAAAGAAGAGAAAGGGCAGAGCACCTGTTTCAAAAATTAGCAAATAGGTCATGGAAGTTGAGGAGGAGACTTGTCCTTCTCCACATAGAGATTTCTCACCCCCACCTCCACCAGGGTTAGAAGAAGTGCCTTCCTCTACAAAGTTGAAATCTAAGAGAGAAAATAAGCTTATCTTTCCCTCTTCTCCTCCAACAATCAAAATCAAGGGTAAAAGACCTTTCACTAGGTCATCAATGCATAAGGAGAAAGGAAAAAGCATTCAAAAGATTGTGGAGGAGAAATCAGAAACCCCTATTCAGAGGAAGAAGGGTAAAGGTACCAAAATACCTTTGGAGAGGTAAGATGAAGTCTTTGTGAAAGGTTTTGAAGAGCCTGTGAAGAACAAAGGAGAAGTTGTTGTGCAAGAGAAGAAGCATAAAGGAAAGGGTTTCGAGAAGGCTGGTGAAACACACAAGCAAGTTACTGTACAGAGGGAAGAAGAGGGAGAAAAGAAGCCTACTGAGACTGTGCATGTCTCTACTCCCCCTGGTGATTAGACCTTCAAGAGACTTATCAGATAACTTAAGGAGTCAAGAAAAGAAGTGGCTAAATTGAAAAAGGAATCCATGTCTGAAAGATTCAAGATGACAGAGCTTATGGATGGCTACAGTCATACCCTTGACTTGGCAATATTTGCAGCAAGAAGGACTCAACCCCTACATAGATACCTATAGAACCTCTATAGGCAGAACAAGGTTTCTAGGCCCAGAACAGGAAGCTAAAGGAAAAACTGAAGCATTTCCAAGATGAGGTAGCCCAAAGGAATTTATAGGTGTTGGTCGAGGCTTCCATTGAAGATGACAAACCAACAGCTAAGGAGAGCACAACTACATTGAAGAAGCCCGCCAATGCCAAGAAGAAGAAGTCTATTGAGTCAATTGAAGATACTCTTTCTACCAGAAAGAGTGTGAGGCTAAGTGTCAAGGTGACAAAATAGTTGGTAAGGGGTAAGCTCCATTTTGGGGATTGTTCCTTTTTGGGAGGGTTAAATAATATGAAAATACTATCTTTTGCCATCTATATAGGCTTCTAGGCATTTATCTATATGGATTTTGAGTTTTTGCTAAGTGCTAGCTTCACTCAGTGGTAAAAGCACTACCTATGGCATAGTCAAGGCACCTAAGTAAAATGATTTTGTCATCATGGAAAGACACAATCTGCTCTGCACTTGCTCAAGATTCAAAGACACCGTGTTTTGGCATTGCTACCCAAACCTCTATGCAAACACAACATAAGTGGTGCTATGTAAAAGCATTGCGTAATATTCCACAAAGTGCAGAATTGGTATACGGGTGCAACATAGCAGTGCTACCTACAGGCACTACGTAATATTTGGTAGGGAGGAGGTTTACACACAGGCATAGCACAGGGGTGCTACCTTATATTTCAACAGAGGATAAATGATGGAATATATATGTAGCACAGGGGCGCTACCTACAGGTGCTACCTTCTCTCCTTGTTCCATTTTAGGGTGCGCTATCCAGAGTTGCTACCCAAGGAGTTTTCCAGTAAACACCAAGAATCTAGGAGGACTAGGTCAATAGCCTTGGATAAGTTGATGATGGAGAAAGTTACAGAAGTAGCATCTGGCATGCTGAGGACAACTGCAGGCTCCAAAAGGACACATGGCAAAACAGGAGCTGGGCAACAAAAGAGGATCAAATCAGTTAGAAGCATGACTGGATTAGTCACAATCATTTTCCTGTTTTATAGCATAGGTTGTTTTCTTAGTTGTTAGAAAAAATAAATGTTTAAGAGAGTTTCAAGGGAAGGAGGCCAGCGCGTACCTATAGCTGTTGCCTAACTTTTTATTATAAATTGATAGATCAATTTCTTTAGTAGGTTCGGATGGTTGAGCAAGGCTCCCTTTATTCTGTAATATTTTGATGAAGTGACTATGATCTAGTGATGTACCGAACTTAAGACTTTTTGGCTAATAGAAATCAACTTCCTTTCCAGTTTATTTTCTTCAGTTGCTAAATGTTCATGCTTTGAAGGATTCACATGAATTATTGTGGTGTTGTGATGGTGGATGTTTGATCATTATATTATCATGATGTTTATTTAGCTTTCTTAGTTTCTAATGTCAAGAAGATCTTGTTATTAGAAACGTTCTTCCTTAGACTTTTGTAGACCTGATGTTTGCAGCAGTTCCTACACTCCTCTCACTCAAGTATTCCCTCTATTCATACTTACTCTCAAACTACTGGTAGAAGTTAGCCAAGGCCTTAATTGGTGGTGCATGCTAGCCCTGTTGTCTGAGTTAGAACATTACCATTTGAGTCATTTTCCATTTGACCCGTTAAAACACTCTATCATTCACATATAACTTGATGGGTACTGGGATTGCCTTCTATGCAATATGAAGGTGACTCCTAGTGCTAACAAGCTCTACAACACTAAAAATGGTAAAAATGAATTATACGCTGGTAATGTTTTGTTTATTAAACCATGTTCTGGTGCGCTCAATGACTGAACGCACTGGTGCTACAATACTTACGTAGCTCACCGGATAATATTTTTTACAAATAACCCAAACACGGTGCGCCATTTTAGAGAATGGGTGCACACTATGTGTCCAATTACTACCAAGCACACCGACGTATATATTTTCCAATGCATCGGTGTGTCTGGTGTTACATAGGGCATCATTTTTAAACAAAAAAAATAACCCTAACATGGTACTCCATTTTGAGCAATGGTTCCTCCCGATGCGTCAGTATACTACGTAGCACACCGACATATATTTTTTGAAATAATCCTACAATGGTGCGTAAATATTTTTATTTAACCATGGCATGGTGCACTCTATTATTAGCGACATCGGTGCATCTAGTTTTAACAAGCACACCAGATTATATATTTTTTTTAAATAACCCTATCATAGTGCGTCCCAAAAGAGCATGTGTGTTTACCGGTGCATTAGTATATCACAAAGCACACTAGAGTATATTTTTCAAAATAATCCTACAATGGTGTGTATTTTTTTTATTTAATCATGTCATGATGCAGTTACTTATGCAACGCCCCTATGCATTGTTGTGTTATAGATGCACTAGTGTGGTGTATTTTAAATATACACATTGTTCTGATTTAAAAGTTAAGGATATTTTTATTTTCCAGTAACATAGATTAGAATTTTTCTAGACTGAGAATGTTGTAGAGTCAAGGATTTGGTGAAATCCCAACTATATTATAAACGGGAAATGATTATATTTTAGGATTTTGAGAGACAATTATGATCATTGATAGTGAGATCAAGGTTATGATCATTGACGGTGAGATCACACAGGTTATGATCATTGACGACGATATCACGCAGTTTATGATCATTGATGACAAGATCACGCAAGTTATGATCATTAACAATGAGATCATGCAGATTATGATAATTGACAATCATGCAAGATGGTTATGATCATTGACAGCAAGATCACACAAGGTTATAATCATTGATGATCATGATGGCAATATGAGAAGGGCGATCCATATAATAGTAGGTACCCATGGAACAAGATTCCCATCATGGACATCATGGTCATAAGAACTCATATTGTCATCATAATCACTCACAACTGTGAATTAGCAACTAATATATATTAAAATATTTATAGATAACCCGTTAGTTGGGAGTTCACCAAATACTTGAGTCTACAACATGCTTGAGATGATTGTAGATTAGAATTTTGAGAGACTACTCATACTTTAGAATCATGTATTTACAACTAAAATGCCTATACTTTAGACTCAAGTATTTACAATTGAAATGTCTATACTTTAGAATCAAGTATTTACAACTGAAATGCAGACAAAACAAATCGTAGAAACTCCCAAGAAAAAAAACCCTCTCCCTCTCCCTCGCCTCCCAATCCCATACAACATTGTATAGGTCAACCCTCTGCTCCTATTGTTGTTGTTTCTCTCTCAGCTGACGTATTTGCATGATTAAGATTATGGCCAGTAATGTTTTTAATCTAAACCTTTTGTGTTGCGCTAAATAACTAGCCGCACTGGTGCGTCATTATTTATGTAGCGCACCAAAGTATTTTTTCGAAAACCTTAACACAGTGCGCCATTTTTTGGGAGAAATCATCCACACCAGTGAAATTATTTAAGTTCTGCACTTTGAATATAATTTTTTTTTAAATAACACTGCCACGGTGCACAATTGTTTAGAGAAACTATGTGCCCTTGTGCATCATTATTTCTATAGCGCACCAGAGTATTGTTTTTGGTTTAAAATAACCCTACTATGGTGCGTTATTTTTGCAGGAACCAGTTCATTAGTTGTATAAAATGCACAAGTGCATTGTATATTTATAAACACACCGTATAAAAATATCCTCTAAAACCTCTTCCCACTCGCCTCCGCTAGTATCCTATGCTATAAACGAATTTTTGGGCTATTTTAATAGGGGTGTTTGCAAAAACCTTCACTAGAGGGTCTTTTCCTTGTAGTGATTATTACATTTTCTTAGCCACTCCAATATTTTTCGTCCAATAAGTTAACATCTCTTCTCACCACAAATTTCTTGATGACTAGATTGTACAATCTATAGGCTTTGAACTATTCATTGTACCCAATGAAAATGTATTTTTCACTCTTGTTGTCAAGTTTCCTTCTTAGCTTTTTTGGGACATTTGCATAGGCTATAGAACCAAAAATTATGAAGTGAGAGAATATTGGCCCTCGACCAAGTTTTAAGGAATACTTGGTCATAGTTGATTATTTGGTTCTTCGACTGCCTGTCGGAGATGGAGTGCATGGCAAAGCGGAGATCACGGGATCTTGCCACCTTTTATGGAACCTTTTTGGGTTTTTTTGGGAATATTGTAACAGGAAAGAGATGTCGGCCCTTGTTTAGGCCTTTTTCTATGTATAAATAGAGGTCTAGGCCATTTAAGAAAAGAGGCCCTGTTTGTCGATGGCTTAGTGCATAAGTTGGATCTATGTGATCAGAAGTCTGTGTGACTGTAAGAGCCTTGTGCATGTTGTAATAGTGTTGAGTGCACAGAGTGTGAGAAGGCTTAGTGCTTGGATCTACCCAAGGAAAGAGGATCTAGCGAGCTGTGCAGATCTCTTGTCCTATGCAGGGTAAGGGTTATTGAAGCTCTGTGTTGTAACTGCTTGACCGAGATAATATAAAGAAGACTTTGTGGACGTATCCCTAGGGTGGGGGTGAACCACAGTAACTCTATGTATTGTGTTGATGTGTTTGTCTCTCTCTTGCTAAGTGCTTTGATATGTTTAAATAGATTTATTGATGCTTTGAGCTTATGAGATATGAATGCATGCTAGATATGATACATAAGATGCTAAGTGCTTAATCTATTGAGTATAACCTATTATCATTGCTAAGTGCTAGATCTGAGTAATTACTGCGATGCTCTGTGCTTTCTGTGAAGTGTATTAATGAATGCATGTTAGCAAATAACTGATGCTAAGTGCAATGTAAGCAAGATACTCACATATATGTGTCCCAGCTAAGGTTGCAGACACTTGAGTCCTTCATCCACCCCTACCTATACCTCGGGTGAGACTTCATCTGCTTCGTAGGTGTTGCCAAAAGGGCTGGTAGTTAGGGATTTGTTGGTGTGCTCTTGAGCATTGAACCCTGGGTTTTCCCCTATGCCAACAAATGGTTCCGTTGCCGGGACCTGGAACTGTGATTGCTAGGAACTGAAGAAGAAGAAGCTTTGTGCGAAATAAGCTCTCTGCGTAGATCTGTTGCCCTAGTGCATAGTGTTCTGTTTGACCTATGAATCTTTGTGACAAGAAAGAAAGGTCAGATATGAAGAAGAGAGGCCAGATCTGAAGAAAAAGAAGTCAGATCTGTGAAGAAAGAGGCAAGATCTGCAAGAAAAAGGTAAGATCAGTAAGCTCTGTGCTTTGATAAAGGTAAGAATAGTTAAAAGTCTTAGATCTGGAAGTTTTGTACTTTGTAGAAGTAAGATAAGTGAAATGTTTTTGTTTCTAAAGCATGGATCTAGATATGTTTGATAGATTCTATCCTAGCTTCAAAACTAGGGCATTAATAGATGAAAGAAAATTTGATATGAATAGATATGATAAGTATAGTGACAGATATGTTATACCTATGCATAGAAAGAATTTTGGGACTAACCAATGGATGCAGGATCCTAGAAAGAAATTTTTGCAGGCTAACCGTTATGATCCTAGCACACAGTACATGAAAAGTTGGGGATCATTGAAGAGAAAGAGAGGATTAACTCTTTGTTACAATTGCAGAAGGCCCTGACATCTTGCTAACGAATGCCTTGGGTGAAGACCCAGTTGTCTTTTTTGTAAGGCTATGGACCATGAAGTATTGGATTGCCCTAGAATGATTGTTAGGCTTGAAAAGCTTAATATAGAGCAAGTAGGAGATCAAGAGACCAAGATTATAGTAGAAACCCAGAAAGAATCAGAAAAGATATTGCTATAGATGAGAGATACCTTGAATGACTAGTGACATGTTAGGCTATCAAAGATCTTCAATAAGAAAGAACAGATCGAAGTGAGAATATGACACTTCAACATTGATTGTGTTTTGGATGAAGAAACACAGGTGAACATTATGACAGAAGGAACCTGGAAACCTATAGGAAGACCTGACATGACCCCTTCATTAGGAGGAATAGGGTTATTCAGAGGAAAGTTGGTAAACCTATGTGGAAATATCACTCAGATATCTATGATTTCTCATGGAGCTTCTACAGAAGAAGATTTTGAGATTGTTAAGTTTGTGGAGGACAATGCCCCGTTTACTATGTTACTTGGTAAACCTTGGATTGAGAAAGATCAAGCCAGAAAACAGGAAGCAGAAAAGGACCTAGAACAACAGAGACAAGAGTTAAGAGACTTCATGACTAGAAGGATCGTGCAGTTGATTGAAGAACGGGAGAACAGATCAAGGGTTCTTGACCCTAGGAACTTGGATGACGAAATTGACAGAATGCTAGAAGAACCCCAGAGGACCAAAAAATATGTTAGACAAGTAATACCTGTGGATCTGAAGAAAGAATATCAGCACTGCGAAGTTACCATGCCAAGAGAAGAAAAGAATCAAAATGAAAAAAGGATGACCGAGATGAAGCTCACTGGGAAGAAGGCTAGAAAACTCATGAAGAAGAAAGCGAAGCTGGAGAAATTAAAAAGCATTCCAGAAGAAACCTCGCAGAAGGAAAATATGTCGAATTTGAGCTTCGTCGGGATAGCAAAGCAGTGACATATGGCACTTCGCCATGTCGAAGTAATATAGTCGTTAGACGATGATATACCCATTCTACTGATGGCCCGAACGACCCAAAAGAAATTTATGACCTGTTACCTAACTATTAGACTACGCCATAACAGACAGATAAAGAGTTAATGGAACCTCCTATCCATTGCAAGCAGTTTGTTACAGCTTTACTTACTTATTCTATCGTGCCATGACCGGAAGACACTTTTTCCAATTGAGAACTTGAGCTCACATAATACCCGCATTGTGGAATAGTGACTTCCCTGCCTTTCTCTCTACTCGATTACGGTACCTTCATCCCATTGACAACCTGAGAAAGTGATCCTGAGCTTACATGTTCGACGAGCTTAGTTTAGCAGAAGAATCGGTGAGAGAAGTACTCGCTAGCTTAAGAACCGAAAGAGTTATGTCGGAAAGAGGAATGTCCACCAGAGTCCAAGCCTCGTCATCAAGAGGAGTAGCAGCTTCTCCATCCACTGCTCGAGCTGGACCATCTCGACAGACCGTCGAGAAACATACTAAACATAGAGATGACATCGCGAATGCCAAACTGACCCCGAGCATCTTGCCCTCTTACATAACTCCTCTGAAAGGTGAAATCAATCGTGACAGTGTGCCCCATGATTATGACTACCCTATGATCACTGCATACCTACTGAAGGGAGTGCGTGCAGTTCGCACTGAGTAGACCAAGCTCCCAACATTGAAATTTTGCGACTTCAACCTTGGTGACTGAAAATCCTACAGTATGCTTTCCCCACACAAGTATCTGACGATGAAAAAGGGAAATAATTCCAAGATCGTCCCTCAGCAATGGATGATGAACCTCACGCAGTCCACCTTACTTAATGTAATGAAGATTCCACACTTTGGTAAGCACCAGGAGGTGAGCGCTTGCATAAATTTGCTACTGGCAAGCTACCATGGAGGATATCTCTGGTTGAACCGATGTATAATGATTGATCTAGCACTGATCAATCATATCACCAGGCTGAGCATGTAGGGCCCTGACCCACAAGACTATTACCCTGGAAAGACCACGGATCACGCTCTTTCACAGAAGATTAAAGAGGCCTATGTAAATGTTGAAAAGGGCACACAAGGTTACAAGGTAACCTCTATTGAAATTGGCACAGTGTGCCTCACCTATCATATGATCGCAGGAAAATTAGTCCACAAGAACAGACCGACACAAGTATCTGGGTTTGTAGTTGATGCGCAGGAAAATGCATAGAAGGATTCCAAATGAACTAGTCGAAGTACTTAGCAGATCAACTCGAATTGGATTGCAGAGAAGTGCAAGACAAAGGATATGAGTTCCACTTCAGATGGCTTCTCATATTGATTGCCTTCATAGCATGGGAGATGCCAGAGGATGTTGTTTTTCCTGAAACCCTACCGTTTGATCCATTGGCTGTGAAGTTCAGTACATTATGGTACACGACAGATATGAACAGGCAATGGCAGTTGAATACCCTCTTTCACAGATACTACATCCAGTTGAAGACCACGATACAGGCCACACCTCGCATTACTCCAAACACACTCCATAGATTTAGACCCTTAATGAAGTTTAGCGTGGACTGCCACTTCATATACCTAACTCCACGTGCTGATGAGGACCAAGAACAACTAAAGTCCTATTATAAATTGACAAAAGAAGACCTTGAAGAGATTACCAAGGAATGGTTGGCGGACCTCCTCATTGCAGTAGATCCAGTGGATATTTCAGATATTAGCAGCTTAGAAGCTGCGCAGGACACACCTGGGTCCAGTAAGACACAGAAGACAAAGAAGACAAACGAGACGAAGGAAACTGAAGAGGTTCAAGATGTGGATAGCCACTCTGTAAGGACAGCTTCCGCCACACTAGATGAAGAAGGTAATGATGAAGACCTAGAAGAAGTTGAACAACAACCAAAAGATGAAGTAGAAGTTCTAAAGAAAAGAAAAGGGTCACCTTCGAAGTCTTCCGTTAAGAATAAATCGAAAGAGACCGTGACCAAGATGAAGACTATGCTCAATCCACATGGCTTCAGCTTTCTCCTCATGACTTTGAATGAAGCTATAGAAGAGGTCATAGAAAAGAAGGAGGCCAAGCAATAGACGATGTACGTCAGAATCAAAGTCAAGCTCCAAGGATTACAACGATCCCTCCAGTCTAACCGCACAGTCCCCACTACGCCTATGCTAGAAGGAACACCCGAAGCAGGAGACGAGTCAGCTCAACTTCAAAGGATTGCTGACCTAGTCGAAGTATGCCTTTGGAAAGAAAAATAAGTAACAGTGTAGGCCACCCAGGCCCTAAATCACGCACATGAGGAAATCATAGAGCAGTGCCAAGCTGCACAACAAGAGAAGGAGGCCATCCAAGAGAAGTTTGATAAAGAACACACAAAGATCCAAAATGAGAAGGTGAAACTTCTCGCGAAGCAAATCGAGATCGAAGAAACTGTCAACAAAGAATTTTGCTCTGTGAATGGATTATAATAGAAGGTAGAAGAATCCATAGAATTCCAGGTAATGAAGCTTGCTGAAGTCATTCAACAACTGCAACAAAGAGTAGTAGAACTAGAGCTCCAAGCTATACCGAGTACTCCACAAGAAGAACGTGACCAACGAGAAGTGAAGGCTCGAAGTACAGTAGAAAGGATTAAGGCACTCATTGAAGAATGTAAGTAATTAAGTAGTAGAAGTGCATAGATACATGAGAACCTATCCGAGAACCTTGAATTGCAAAAATTGGAGTCACAACTCCAGGAGGCGAAGTACCAAGCCAAGAAGTTACAGGTACACCTAAAGGCCCTACCGACCATAGAGAAAATGAAGAGGTCCCTTGAACAATGCATCATGCAGCAACAAATTCATATGATCTAGAGCAAGGTCATGGAAGTGATGCAACAACTTCAACCTTTGCAGGATAGGGCATGTCAACTATTCTTAGATACTAAGAGCCAACGGATAGACCTAGAACAGGTCATGAACATAGAAGAGTAGCGCTTATAAGGACCATTTAGTAACACACTCATTCAAGAGTTTTCCAAGCAAGAAGCAATAGCAAAGCAGCAGGTCAAAGCAACTCGAGTGAATCTCAAGGCCTTCATGGCAGAGTTACCTAGAGAAGAGTGACTCGGGACGAGTCACAGGTGAATGTTGGGGGCCTGTTGGCCCTCAACCAAGTTTTGAGGAATACTTGGTCATAGTTGAACGTTTGGTACTTCGACTACCTATCAAATACGGAGTGCATGGCGAAGCGGAGATCACGGGATCTCGCCACCTTTTGTGGAACCTTTTTGGGTTTTTTTGGGAATATTTTAAAGGGAAAGGGATGTCGGCCCTTGTTTAGGCCTTTTTCTATGTATAAATAGAGGTCTATGCCATGTAAGAAAAGAGGCCCTATCTGTTGATGGCTTAGTGCATAAGTTGGATCTATGTGATTACAAGTCTGTGTGACTGTAAGAGCTCTGTGCATGTTGTAATAGTGTTGAGTGCACAAAGTGTGAGAAGGCTTAGTGCTTGGATCTACCCAGGGAAAGAGGATCTAGCGAGCTATGAAGATCTCTTGTCCTATTCGGGGTAATGGTCATTGAAGCTCCGTGTTGTAACTGATTGACAAAGATAATATAAAGAACACTTTGTGGATGTAGCCCCACGGTGGGGGTGAACCACGGTAACACTGTGTATTGTGCTGATGTGTTTGTCTCTCTCTTGCTAAGTGCTCTGATATGTTTAAATAGATTTATTGATGCTTTGTTCTTATGAGATATGAATGCATGCTAGATATGATACATAAGATTCTAAGTGCTTAATCTATTGAGTATAACATGTTTATCATTGCTAAGTGCTAGATCTGAGTAATTACTGCGGTGCTCTGTGCTTTCTGCGAAGTGTATTAATGAATGTATGTTAGGAAATAACTGATGCTAAGTGTGTTGTAAGAAAGATAATCACAGATCTGTGTCCCGACTAAGGTTGAAGACACCTAAGTCCTGCAACCACCCCCGCCTCTACCTTGTGTGAGACTTCATCTGCTTCGCAGGTGTTGCTGAAAGGGCTGGTAGTTAGGGCTTTGTTGCTGTGCTCTTGAGTGTTGAACCCTAGGTCTGCCCCTGTGCCAACAAAGACACTTGACTTTGTGCCACTCCATGCTTCTTGAGGCACCTTATCTTTCACACTTTTTGTTGGAGATCTATTCAGTATGTAGATTGAACAAGCCACAACTTCAACCCAAAAATCATTGGATAGATTTGTATCTTTGATCATTCTCCTTCCCATGTTCATGATGGTATGATTCTTTCTTTCATCCACTCTATTATGTTGTAGATTATATCTGGTGGTGAACTTGTCTTTTAATTCCCTGTTGTCTACAAAAAAATGCAAAATCCTTTAAGTCAAACTCTTCTCCTCCATTTGACCTGAGTACTTTGACATATTTGCCACTCTATTTTTGGGTTACAACTTTAAATTCTTTGAACTTTGTGAATACATCAAATTTTTTTTTGAGGAAATATACCCAAACTTTCTTGCTAAAATCATCAATGAATGTTAGAAAATAAAAACTTCCACCGATGGAATGAGTTTGCATGGGTCCACATAAATCTATGTGGACTAGTTCTAGATGCTCTTTGGCTCTATAGGAGACTACTGGAAAACTATTTCTTTGATGCTTTCCAAGGATACAACTTTCACAAGGGTTGTTTTGTTCATTCAATATAGGAACTCCCTTAACAATTGATTGTTTTTGCAAGATACTAAGACTCCTAAAAGCTAGGTGACCATACCTAAGATGCCACAACCAAGTCTCATCTGTACTTGAGACATTTTGTGCATATGAATGTGACATGTTTACACTTCTCAAATTCAATGGGCACATTCTATTCTTGGTCATTTGAACCTTTCCAACAAGTATTCTACTAGGTGGTTTATCTAAGATAGTGCATATGGAGTC
>JASDQU010881726.1:0-15733 GCA_032191745.1 Picea mariana
GCTCCCTAATTAATATTATATAATCAACAATTTTGAAAATTAAATAAACATCAATAATAATAATAATATGTAGATTTTAAAATTATTTATATATAACATTTAAATAAGGTGTAAATAAATAAATAACCATCAAGTTTAACTCCTAGTAGGAATCATTGAATTTCTCAGAAAACAAAAAGAAATCTAGTTAATCACACAATAAATCAAACTACCATTAACAACTTCCAACCACCACAAGATTCCCCATGCCATTGACATGTTAAAAAGTTAATTAAACACAAAGTTAATGGTATTACTATTTACAACCCTTTCCTAAAATTTGTCGCTCACATGCATTATTTTCCTATGAAGGTTTATATGTGGTGTATGTTGTTGAAACCACATATTTCATACTAATATATTTCACATCATGAAAAATTATATGAGGAATTATACAAAAAATAGTTAGGGGGTTTGATGCTTCAATAGTCATCTCAACATGAAGGTTTTTCCTTATTTTTTCATTTGTGAATTTCATACGCACTTTGGATGGAAGGAACAATTTCATTTTTGAGAACTTGTCATTGGGAGTGAATGAGTCATTACTATTGCAAATTGTTGAAGCAATGACTCTTTCATGCACTTTGGGCTATGGAGTTCATTTGAATCAGTGGCTTCCAACCTCTATTTGAATTGTATCGATGACCCATCAAAATGTCATAATACATAATGACTCTCTATTTCCTCCTACCCCAATAGTTATTGGAAGATTTTCTTTATATATCACCATTGTGTTATTCTTGAAATCTCCATTATGGGCATCTCAAGACCTTGTACATCACATCCTTCATCATAGGTGCATTCAAATTTACCCAACTATAAGACCTTCTGAAGTATTCATTTTCGAACAAATCCCTTGATCTTTGAACAACATAACCACCTTGATTCACTTCAATGTTCCCCTTCCCGCTTCAAGGATATGCTAAAAAATGTCTTATGTTCTATTTCATTTTCATATCAAATTATGATTTGGCATTTCAGTAGTAAATAACTTTAGATGATATCTAGAATTAAAAAAGGTACACATGTAACATCTTTTGTTTTTGCTATATATTTGGAAAAAATTATTCCCTCATTCACTTCTCTATATTATTTTTGTTTCATAGTATATTCTCTCACTAAATTGATTGTCATAAAAACATATGTTAGTTTTTTTAGGCGTTCCCTTTTCCTCGCTTTGAAGGTATGCTAGTTATTATTACCCTCAAGGCATTTTTTTAAAGGAAAGGTTTTCTCAATTTTTCGTCGTGTGTTGACAACGTATAGAAGACTACCATTTTTCTTTGTTTATTTGTCAAACTGTTCTATTAGCTATTAGACCCTTCTCCTCTGGTTTCCTTGCCACCGCCATCCATTGCATTGCATTTGGATAGGTACAACTTAACCTTTGTGAATGGATCCAACCTGTTACACACTAAACATTGATCGATACACATCTTTGTGTTGCTCAGAGCATTTCGAGAAAATGAACTAAACCTGCACCACTCGTATGGGTTTATCTTTAAAGTTGTCGATGCAGCCAAATCGAAGAAATCAACATAATGTAGAGGGGAATATATGGATGGAAGACACAATTTGAGACACTTCTTAGGATAGACGTTTTTTGATTTTTATACCAGTATTATCATTGTAATTAAATTTTATCTAAATTAGATTTCGATTTCGATTCTTGAGGTAGACTATTTACTTCTACAATCTTGTTATTCTAGATTTATTCATGTCCAAGATAAAGAAATAACATTGTTAGGGGAAAAAAATATATACACAATAACCATGAGGTTCTATATTTTTAGAATATTTAATATTTTTACTGTTTACAATATATTTAAGTTGAACAATTCTACTTCTCACCCAATACCAACCATGATATCTTATTTATAATAAAAACAAAATACTTCAACCATAATATCTTATTTGTAAATAAAAACAATTTTGCTCTTAATGATCTCATTTCATGAAATCTTCTTCCTAAAGCATTTTAACTATTTTGAAATAGCTCATTTAATTGAAATTATTAAAATTTTCACCCAATACCAACCATCATATCTTATTTCTATATCTTATTTCTAAATAAAAAGTAAAATACAATTTCTTAATATTCTATTTTATGATTTTGTTTTTTAAAACATCTTTAACTCTTTTGTAAACAACCTTCCTACTTTAAAGTAATAACCATATTGTAAAAGAAGCAATTACTTCTTACTTCTCTTAATGTAACGAGTAACTAATAAATTTTAAAAATTATCATAACCATATTGCAAAAGACGCAGTTACTTCTGTTAATGTTACTTTAAAGTAATAACCATATTGTAAAAGAAGCAATTACTTCTTACTTCTCTTAATGTAACGAGTAACTAATAAATTTTAAAAATTATCATAACCATATTGCAAAAGACGCAGTTACTTCTGTTAATGTAAGAGGTCTTAATATAACGAGTAACTAATAAATTTTAAAAATTATCATAACTATATTGCAAAAGAAGCAGTTACTTCTCTTAATGTAAGAGGTCTTAATGTAACGAGTAACCAATAAATTTTAAAAATTATCATAACCATATTGCAAAAGAAGCAGTTACTTCTCTTATGTAAGAGGTAACTAATAAATTTTAAAAATTTTCATATTATTTTGGTTTTGATTTTATTTAATATTAATATATTCTTTAAAGTTAATAATGACTTTAAGAATTATACTAAATATATGTTTATATATTTAGAAACATATATTTAGGTTATGATTTAAATTAATATTAATGTTATTATTATTTTTCAAATAAATAAGATAATGAATCAAAACTAAGGTATTTTACAAAAGTAAAAGTTTACTTTCCAGATCATTACGAGTTATTTTAAGTAGTGTAGTTTTCCTTAAATAATGATGATAAGTGAGCCAATACTCACCAATAATAATCAATAATAACTCATAGTTTATCTAAATAAATTATGATAAATTTTACCCACACACACATATAATTTAAATTAAAATCTATCGAGCTTCTAAAGGGATCAAATCTCTGGAGGTACAAAATTTTTCTCAATTTTTTCACTCTAAAAGAGGTTTCTACCTTGAGATTGATAGATTGGAGGTTAATCTAAGATGAATTTAAAAGACCCAAGTCAAAATGTATCTATTTAGAGAAAGTTTCCTTGAAATGGGTTTAGAAATAATAATAAATTTTTCCTTAAACATACTTTGAACCTGGATTGATCTCATATTGAAATGACCCAAGTCAACAAACATATGTTTGTGTTTTACCCCTAACCACTTGATTACTTGATTTTGCGTTCTCTTTGACAAATATAGTATGAGTTTATTAAATAAATAAGATCAAAAATTATAAGTGTCACTACTTGTTATTATTTTCTTCAAAGCACATGCATGACTCAAGTGCGAAGAAATTATTTACCTTTTCTGCAAGATTCATTTGAAAATTTCTAAGTAATAAGCTGAAAGACAAGTGCATGAATCTTTTACTTTTTTAACTTTGTTGATTCTTTGCATTTGCTTAGCAATAACCTGGCAACATCTTCCAATGATATTATTTCAGCTTACACAAAAGAAAGACTTGAGACCTTAAATTAATAATGGCAGAATATAAAAAATATGCCAAGTTATGTTTCATAATGAGATTAAATTCAAGGAAAAACAAGTAGATCTTAGCACTTACTTTATGAGAAAGAGTTGCACAAACTTTTGCATGCGAAGGCCTAGAGATATCTCATGCTTGGAATATGCAGATTGATGCAATAATTTAAGATAATTTGTATAGTGTCTGTAAAAACTATAGATAGTATTGTCTATGTAGATATTTATCATGCCTAAACTCTACAGATTGATTCAAATATTTCTCATATGATGTGATGTTGTGCTCCATCCAATGAATAGAATGGCTTGACATGTATAGGATGCTTGTGACACTTGACATATAGTTGGATCAATCCATGCCATATGTAACGATTAGTTTGCGCTAGCTTGTTACATTAGGTCAAGTGATAACACACTATTATGAGACCTACACACATTTGGATTAAATACTACTTTGTCATGTCACTAACTGCTAATCAAGAGTATACTATCCACTTATTGCTAAGTTGGTCATCTTAGCTTTCCACAACTAGTGAATTGATCATTCTATCTCATATTGATTTTGTTTCCTAATTTAAGCATAGACATTGTCACTGATCCCATAAGTTTTTAGGTTGTACTCATCACTATATCTTTAAAACAACGATATTAAAGAGAAATGGTAATTCATACTTGAATTCAAGATTCGTGAATCAATTCTTGAAGGAAAGTATGTGAGTTCAATTTCTACTGTTAGTAAATGGATAATTTTAGTATAGAGTAATAAATTATGGATCAAATATTTTATTTTAAGAAGGGATATTAATTTTTTCACTTTTTACAACTATTTGGCCTATATACTTCAAATTTTGGTGTCAATTTACGGATTGTTGTTCAATTAGTTATGTTGAATGTGCCTTTTAAGGGACAAATCACCCTTGTTTTTTGTCACTCGAGATTGCTCAACATTTGTACCATTAGTATTTGAAAGCCCCGACCACTTGTACTTATCCACCTATCCTCCTATCTCTACCCATGACTTCTTCTCCATGTGAATACTTCCTTACCTTCTTCCACTGAATTGTTGTAGTGTGGTTCAAACTCCATTCTTGAGAGATTATAAAACATTAATATAATATGCAATTTTAAGCATAACCAAGGTTCAATTATTGACTATTAATCAAACATTGCATACATGTAATGTTACCCACAACATTACCATTTAAAGTATATATGTAAAATAAGAATGTTATCAGACTCAATGTAGTTGGATGTAGACTTGGAATTTTTTCTATTCTTACAAACAAAGGATCGATGTTGACGGCTATGGGTCCCAAGGCCACTGAATTAAATAGACTATTCCACAACATCCAATCTCTTCTTGATTGGTCAGGTTATCCATCTTTGTTCACATTCTAACTTTGAGCAACTAACTATATGACATGTGACACATTGAGTTTTTCCAACAACATCAATGAAAAACTTGTTTACAACATTAAATGTTGATTATTCTCCCGTGATTATATCAATAAGTAACCCAAACCCTTTGATACTTTCCCCATGTCCTGATTTTTTTCTTTGACGTGGTTTTTTAAGATTTACTACATTAAACATCATATGTTACATGTGGGTGATATTAAACATAACCCCAAAATTTGCAGATCATTTTCAATCAATTCACTCAAGTGTGTGGAGGCTCTTCAACAATCTAAACTACATGGAAATAAATCTTTGGTGCATGTGTATTCCACAAACGCAACCTTGTTGAAATAGAATGAGATTGAACCATGGGAATATGTCTTAACAAAAGGAACCTAAAGACTAATCTAAATTGTACATTTCTTAAATGACAATGTTTTTTGATAACTTAATCAAGGATACATAAATATAGGTAGAGCGAGTTTCATATTTTCCCCACAAACCATGTTATCGAGATTCCACATTTAAGGGTATGTTCCCCTCTGAACCTTCATCGTCTATCTAGAGCATATTAAAAATTGTCATTTGTCATGCCAACGACATTTAGGATTCCACCATCTATCATGTCTATAGCCTTTAGGATTCCAATATCTGTCATGTCCGCAACCTGTAGGAATTTGCTTCCCTCGGTCCTTTGTAATCTGTCGATGGTGTGTTGAAACCAACCATCTATCCATGTTTTCTTTAAAATGATCTAGGTTTGTTGTTTGGTGGAATTAGGATTGGTCGAAGTTGTTTGGATTCATGGGTATTAGATGAGTTTTAGTTGGGAGGCAATTTAATGTCAATTCATACTCCAGGTATCAGAGCACTCAACATTGTCATTGAATGTTTACAAGTAACATGAATGTGTTAAAAACTTGTGTAGAGATTACTTTGTCATTCAAGATGGGGCAACTCAAATGACCATCAATTATAGCACATGCACGAGCAAACACCACCTTCTTTGATTTTGGTGCACTTTAGCTTATTGATCCCATCTCACTCAATTTTTTTTCACACTTTGATTGAGTTGTATTGATTACCCATGAAATTGTCCCAATGCATAACAATCACCCTCAATTCCCTCTTAATCCAATATTCCTCCCACCATATGCTCATTTATGATTAACTCATTGGAATCTTATTTTTTCTAGCACTATACACAACTTCCATCTACTTGCAAATGAATAAGAAACAAATGAAGTTGTTGAATGAATCCTCTATCATCCAAAAGAAACACCTCCTATCTTTGAGCAACTTAATCACTAGAACAATTCAAAATATGTTAGTAAATAAGAAAATAGGAAAATGACATGTCAATAGAAATTTTGAATATATTTCATTTTTGGTAATTTTTATAAAATATATTTAAATTTATATTATTTATTCAAATTTTTACTAAAATTGGATAATGAAAGATAATAAATATTATAAAATATTAATTATAATATGTTTACATATACAAGTTTGAAGCACCCAAATGCATTAAATAATATAAATTATTAAATATATTTTATAATAATAATTGCACCCAAATGCATTTAATTAATATTCAAATTATTAATTAAATTTTAAATTCACATCGACTACCCACACGCCTAAATGGATATTCATGAATCTTTCTTATTCACGAAGTTTTAACAAAAATGTTTTGTGTTCCCAAAATATTACGAACCAACCATTATTCCGTCTTTGAATAAAAAAATAAACTAACATCTTCACAGTAATGAACCCTAATTTCATAATCATTTTTTGATACTTAATTTTTTGGATGAGATTATCAAAAAATAATTACACATTCCCAAAAGAAAAACAGCTGTTGAGTCACGAGTGCGATTTTTTTTTTGACTTTAGGATTCCTTTTGGGTGGAATTTCACATGGTATTTGTGTAACTTTGGAAATTTTTCAGAGGGTAAACGTGTAAACAGGGTTGAGACTTTGCTAAAACAGGTAAACCGGTTTTAACATAAAAACCGCCATTATTAGTTCAATGGGCGGGGCTCCAAAACAAAGGGCTTATAGATACTTTAATATGAAATGCTCAACAATACGGATATTCTGTTGTCATTATTTATAGGACCTCTCATGCTAAAGTGGAGACAGTTAGGAGTCAAATCATAAATCACATTGATTGTAGGGATGTAAGAGAAATTAATAAATAATGTATAGATAGGTAAGGGGAAATAGGAAATAGGAAATTAATCGATTTTAATTTGTTTTCTTTTAAATTAATATATTTTAATTTGTCTTTTTTAGAAGCTAACATTGTCCTTTTGCCATTAATCAATTTCAATGTGTCTTCTTCTACCAGAGAAATTAATAAATAATGTATAGATAGGTGAGAGAAAATAGGAAATTAATCGATATTTGTTTTTTTCTAAATTAATCTATTTTAATTTTTCTTTTTCTAGAAGATAATATTAGTTTTTTTATCATTAATCAATTTCAATTTGTCTTTTTCTACTTTTCAGGAAGCCAATATTGCCCTTTTGTCATTAATCAATCTCAATTTGTCTTCTTCTACTTTTCTCGAAGCCAACACTATCCTTTTGTCATCTCCTCATATTGTTCATATAATAAGTTAGATGCCTTATTCAAATATTTAATTCAAGATATTGATTTATGGATTGTCAAACCTCAATTAAAATTTAATGGAACTTTGTCTTGTTGCAAACACATGTATAACCCTATCAAATGACTATTTTGTGGAACCATTTAAAGAAGAATTTCTATGATTTATTAGTAATTTATAGTCATTTGTAATTGGAATTGCATCTTTAACATTCATTAGAAGATGATTTGCATGGCTCATTAGTACTTTACAGTGATCTGTAATTAGAATTGCATCCCTAACATTCATTAGAAGATGGTGAAAACATTTTCAATCTTGGTTTTGTCTATCTTGTCTAAACAATGTATAAGAGTTATAATAATTGTGAATACGTTTCATAATTAATAGAAGTTGTCCCAAATCATAGACCAATATAATTCATCTCCCTTCAAAAGGAAAATATGAATTACCAAGAAATATTTGATGAAATTGAGCACCAATTTATGTTGATAGATTTATCTTTATAAAACTCATATCACCCATAAGGATATATTTAACATGTTGCATCTCTTCTTGTAAGTTAATCAACCACGAGCTTTCTATATTGGTCATGTTCTTAACTAGTAGATGAAGTGCATATTGCACCATTAATGTTCAACACTCATTAGGGTAAAAAAAACAATTTTTTTTTTCTTAAAAAAATCAATTTAATTTGAATGTTTGTTTAAAAATTCCAATTCTCAAGGAAAACTTTCTTATACCCATAGTTATTAGAAAAATCATATACAATGGTTAAATATTCTCACCTTTATAATGCTCAAAAATAATATCATACACTTTCATTTACATTTTTTATTTATTTAATCTTTAAAATAAATAGAAATTTGTGTAATAATAAAAAATAATATTATCATTTAACCCTAAATTTTGACATATTAAATGCATTACATAATTTGAAGCACCATTATCCATAAATTTTTAATTTTCCATTTGAATTACCATTATCCATAAAATTAAAGTTCTAATTTTTATTAGATGTCTTTGGAGATCATCTTGTGATCGATTTTAAATAAAATTTGAAAAATGATGTTTGTTTTTCTCTGGAGTAGGAATAAGACTACTCAGCAGTTTCATCTATGTAAGTGGGACATACTATCCAGACCCAAGAAATTTGGTGGATGGGGTCTCCAAAACCTCCCTCTTTTCAATTCAACATAGCATTACTGGTGAATACTCTTTGGAGACTGTCACTGGATGACATTTGGCACAAAGTATTAATGGATAAATATTTATATAATACAACAGTGGTCAATTGGTACTGGCAGGCTTCCCACAAACAACAATCATCGTCTAGAATATGGAACAATATCACTAGTAAAATCCATGTGATTCTTCACTAGCAGAGTTGGTGCCCGGGATTGGGTCATTTAATTTCAATTGGTAGGGATCGAATAATTGGCATGGGCGACAGAACATATCTCTTGGATGTGCTGATATCTCAACTAAAAGAAAAAAGTATAACAGTCCTGGCTCAAGTAAAAGCTCCCAAAATTGTGGGCTCCATTTCAGAGGCCTCATTGAGCAGTGAGGATTTGGGTTTAAGTGGAAGTTTAGCATCAGAGTGGGAGCATTATCGAAGGACACTTCTAGGCACAAACATTACTATTCGGGATACAATTGACACTCTTGTATGGACAGAAGGGAAATTCCTTGGGGAACATGGCTGTAAAGAATGTATATTGTGTGCTCATATCAACTCTGAACTACCCGATCAAAAGCGGCTACAAGGTAAATCTCTGGAAGTGGAATGTTCAATTAAAGATAAAATTGTTTATATGGATGGCAGTGGAAAAAAAGGTTCTGACCTGGGACACATTCCAAAAAAAAAGATGGGAGGTATCCGGGGTCTGCTATCTCTGTAAGCATGATATTGAAGACATTGACCACCTGCTCATTCATTGTACATTCACAAAGGCAGTCTGGGCCAGATTATATTCACTCTTTAAATTAAATAGGAATTGGGATGGAACTTCAGTTATTGAATGCTTTAACACTTGGACAAAGGATACATCGGTTTCAAATGGTATGGCGACACTCACTTGTTGGCACATTTGGCTTGAGAGAAACAAAGTTATTTTCGAGGAGAGGACACTATCAGCTCATGCAGTGGTTTTCAGGATTTTTGGATCTTACACTTGGCTTCCACCTTCCCTTAAACTTGCTCCCATCAAGGTGTGCACAATTACTCATCAAGATGGATATTCTATTGCTTGCTTTGATGGCGTGACTTCTTCAAATGGCAAGTGTTGCGGAGCTGGAGGCATCATCAAAATTATGGGGTTGACTGTTTTTAAATGGTATATCAATTGTGGGGTAGGTACTAATACAAAGGCATAGCTTATGGGCATATGGGCTACACTTACTCTGGAAAACTTGTGGTCTATCCAAAAATTTCAGATCATGGGGGATTCAAAGGTAATTATAGATTGGATAAATCAAAAGGGTAATCTCCAGGAAGTGGACATTGAAGGCTGGAAGCTAAAGACCAGGGATCTTGCCAACTCATTTCAAGGTATTAGCTTTCATCATATTTACAAGGATTTCAATAAAAAGGCAAATTTATTATCTAAAAAGACACTCATGGAACCAGAAGGCAGATTATCCTATTATCAATGGGTAGATGGGGTTGGTGGTCCACTTACTCATTTAGATATCTTTGAAGTATCTTCCGGGTGATGGGCATTTTCCTTTTTTGTCAGTCTATAGTGGATATTACTCTTTTTGTTTGCCTGAGCTATTAATCTCTTTCACTATTCTATGACATTTGGCTATTTGGGGGATAGTGTATCCTGTATAGTGTTGGATACATTTTTGTATAATCCGAACATGCCGATCCTTAGTTTATAAATGATCCTTTGGTGATGTAAAAAAAATTATACTTTAATATAATTTTGAGTGAGTTTTCTATTGGAAAAAAAAAATTCTAATTTTTCATCAATGAAAAAGAATAAACAAGTATTGTGTAACAGTATCCCTGCCAAGGAAAATTTGAAAATATTTTGACTACACAAAACAAAGCATATAGCTAGAATTTATTTGCCTTCCAAACTAATTTGAAAATGAAAAATATTCCTACTACAAACAACAAAACTCCAATGACTCACTCAATGAAACCACTTAGGTGGAATTTCTTTGTTTTGATGAAGATGTTGGTTAGTGGGTAAACGATGGAATCTTTTAATATGATATTATTTTTATATATTAAGAAAAAAAAGTGTAATTTTTTTAATACGGATATTATTTTTATATATTAAAAAAAAAGTGTAATTTTTTTAATACGGATATTATTTTTATATATTAAAACTTAAAAGATTGCAATGGGTAGAGCAATATGTAATTAACGTGATTAAAAACTCAAAATGTCATATACTTAAATAAATGTTAACTAAAATTTGTAAAATTTGTATATGATGTTTAAATAAATAATAATTTTTTAAAATTTTATTATTTTAAATAATTTATTATTAAAAAAATTAAAATATATTTTAATTGACATTGTATTATTTGTAAAAAAACTAAAAACTTAAACTCTTTTTTTTTTTGTTAAAAATGTAACTGACATGTTGCATAGTATTTTCCTGAAATTGTATGTAAGACTATTTGTTAAGTGAAAGATAAAAGCACACTACTTGACATT
This sequence comes from Picea mariana, assembly GCA_032191745.1. Classification (NCBI taxonomy): domain Eukaryota; kingdom Viridiplantae; phylum Streptophyta; class Pinopsida; order Pinales; family Pinaceae; genus Picea; species Picea mariana. Next base: position 11,312 of record JASDQU010881726.1, read on the forward strand.
GTGAGACATCATCGAAGTTCATTGTAGCTAAACAATAGAAGCAAATTTCCATTATTTGAAGAATGAATTATTATAACAAAAAWAAAAAAAAACTTCATTATATTTTCAAGTGACTCTTGATTAARGTGACWCYTCGCATCAACTTTTCTCTACTTATTAATTAAATGCATATTTGTGTTTAAAATAATTAAACTATATTTTAAATAGTGTTTTAAATTTCCCACATATTTTTTTGACTATCGATAATATTATGAAAAAAWTKATAACAATGTATAAGTTGAATGATMGTTATTGATAGTGATTGTTCTTTAGAGCTGAGAAATACACAAATAAGATGAGTATAATAAGAAATACATAAATTTTAAATATGATCTTAAATATTTTACTGTCACTAGCCACGAAATGCCGACTCATATCAATGCTTGAKCYTGCAATGTGTAAGCAATACAAAGATATTGAATATCRTCAAATTGTTAGCATAATGACAAGAATAGTTATYCAAAATATGTTGTACATATTTAGAAAGGAACTGACATCCATTAAATGAATTTAATGGAGGTTGACATTATCAATGAGATTGTTGGCCGGGTTGAGAATAAGATAACAAGAGTTATCCAAAACATGTTGTACATATTTAAAGAGAATTGGACATCCATTAAATGAATTTAATGGAAGTTGAGATTACCAACGAGATCACTGTCATGATGATTAAATGAATTTAATGGAAATTGAGATTACCAACGAAAACGTCGTCAAACCGAGAATAAGACTTCAAATTCAAAGCTAATAACATCGTAGAAAAACAAGATTTTGCATTTATATTAAATGATACAATATATCATGTTAACATTTTCCTATGTTAAACTTTGGTGCTGAACAAAATATTAAAAGTCAAAGATTAACTAATACCAGGTTAACCGATAAATTCAATTCTATAGACACAAGGACTAATAAGGAAACACTCAACATCAAAGGAGTAAACATTAATTCAACAACCAACATCTAATACAAGTTGAAATAAATAATTTTTATTTAAAAAAGATTAATATTGAATTGTGGAAAGACATAACAAAATTTAAGTGGAAAAAGATTAAAAATTATATAAGTATACAAGGATTAATTGCTATAGTCATTGTCATGAAAGACTAAAAACACTTATAACATGGTGATAATTAATTTTAATATGATTGTGTATTAGTATAATTTTGAAAATAAAGGATGTGTACAAATTTTAATATGAAAATATGACAAAGAAGGTTTATTTTGTGAAGTCATTTTTAGTCCCTGCCTTCGGCTAAGGACTATAGATTTCGCATGACCGTCAACGATTATTGATCGTCTATTAATGGGTGCATTTTGTTACATTAGTGGGTGCCTTTTGAATTGTTTTAAACAAACCTTATATTATTTCCCTTTTAAAAAAAATATTAAATTTTCCAAATTTTGTAATTTATTTTATTTAATTTTTTATTGGTTAAGATTAGTTAGATTTGACATAAATCCCCTGGTGTAACGTGATTTGTTTTCCCTATTTGTTAGAACTAAAAATTAATTAAAAAATATATTTTTTTAATAGATGACTGGCTAATATGGAGGCTCTGACAGCTGACACTGCAATCTCTGCTTCAACAATTGTTGCAATTTTTCAGGAAGTGCAAGCCTACAATTGTTGGAGTTTCTTCACACACACCTAGGATTTCATTTTCCTAAGGTTTTTCCTATATTTATCAGTCATTATTCAATCTCCTATATTTTAGGAAGAATATTCCTCTAGGGAGAATATTCTCTTTAGTTCACACTTCAGTTTGATCAGTTGAGTGGAGTCTAGATGCCACATAGGTATTATCACCATGCAACATTGGGATCATCACCAACTAATGTGCATTGTCCTTGGTATCATCACCATACTAGCACATTACTCATGATTCTCTGATCTCCATCTCACTTCACTCTGTTTCAGTTAGTTAACTCAACTAGGTGGCAGTTCACTCCCGTAACTGCTCGAGAGACTAGACTAGGTGGCAGTTTACTGCCGTAATTGTTGGTGTCTGTCCAGATCACTCTAGACCACCACTATGGCGCATTGGATTCTCCTCTAGTGCACATTGTTTGAGTTATAAAAAGTATATAATCTGTAAATTATCATTCATGCATTTGGTTAATGAGAATTCTTCCATTCTTTCTCTCCTACTTCTATTTTCTTCTCTTTTCTTCTCTTTTATTTGCAACTGTGTATGTCAATTCCTAGCTAGATATATTATGTGCAAGTTCAACACATTTACATGGTATCAGAGACGACGAACTTCTAGGGAAAATACACACCAAATTATTTTTGTAGGTACCGAAGATTAAAGACGATGAAAAAATGTAATTTTTAAAAGAATTCATTCTTACACCTTACAATTTATTTGCATGGAAGGAGAAGATGATAATGCATCTTCGAAATAGAGGATTATACAGGTTAAACATGAACACAGAGACAAAACCAACAATATCCATAGAAAAATCCAAGTATCTAAATCGAATGAATGAAGCATTCAGAAGAATTTGCAGTCTCATTTCCCCAGAACTACTCTTTCACATATCCTCCTGTAAAACCCCCAATGAAGCATGGACCACTGATCCAAAATGATCTTTTAAAGACTATGGTTGAGTTTTCAGCATGAGTTCATTTACAAATTAAGAATTGATGAAAGAAGAAGAAATTAATGAGATATTATAGAATCCATAATAAGAAATGCAGATCAAAATGTAAGCACAAATAACAACAAACCATAACAACAAAGTTGTTAACGGAGTTCAACAAGATTGTCTAGGTCTTCGGGCCTTTGTCTTAGTGGGTGAGGCTTTCTTATTTCTCTTCAATGCTTCAAAATTACATCAGAAAAGTGTCAAATGGATTACAAAATGGTCTAGATGTGTTATGCTCAACCTCAAGGATCCAACACAATTGACAACACTGAAAATGATTGAGTGTAGCTCCCAGAATTGGCCCGCAAAGTTCCCCTCCTCAATGGCTTCCCTGCATAAAAATGGCTTTGGCTTTAAAATCCCTCAACATTTCTCCTTTTATGAACTTCCTTAATGCTACTAAGAACCCCTAGTTTATATAGATTTGAAGTTGGCATCAACCTCCCAACTTCCTCCCAAGATCTCACCTCAAATCGGGCTTCAGATCTCCCAATAATGGGAAAAATCCATTAAAATCAGCTAAAATTAGCATAAAAATATTAACGTAAGGTTAAAAACCCAAAATTTGAAATAATACAGGGTGCAACCCCCCTTTCTTCGAGCTCCAGGTCACATGGGACAGGTCCATGTGTCCACAGGCTGGTGTGCCCTTGGTCGTTAGCCCTTAATTTCTAGCCCTTGGTCGTTGGCATGACCATATGGCCACAATCCTAGCTCCCACGCACTTCACTCCCAGCCTTGGCTCCTGGTATTTATCTCCTCATCGGTCGGCGCTGGCCCCCACCGACCAGGGCTTATCCCTTAATATGTGCTACCACAAACATAAATATTAAATTTGTTGCTTGGTTAACAAGACCCACCATTAGCGCAACTGATTAGCCCTTGCTTGTTACTCTGTTGCCTAGCTTGGAGGTTGGGTGTTTGAATCCTCCGGAAGCCATAACAATTTTTTGAACTAGCCAATATGGGAGAAATCTGGGGTGCCACATGGTTCCCTCTGATTGGGCCATGTGTCACCCTGTGATTGGACTGTACGATCCAGTCACCAACACAGTCAACAATCTAGTCACTTGCCATGTCACCTGTCGTACATTCACGTGTCATGCCACATCATCATCCATATGACTCAACTATCATTCATACTACCATGTGTCATCCTACCATTGGGCCATGTCATGTACGGACTGCCATGTGTCATTTGTATAGTGCCATGTGTCAAATCTGTACAAGTGCCAACTCTGTCCGAAAATGCCAAATTTGAGTGACACATATCACCTCTTGGTGATGCCATGTCAGCATGATGATATCATCATGAATTCATGCTGACATAACATGTCCTACTTCTGACGTCAGCAGTACGACCTGTTGACTTTGACCAGTTGACCTTTTACATGTTTGGGAAATCGGTTAGAACGCGATATTTTTCACATACGACGTCCATTTGCAAAAAACATTATATGGTCGGAATCAGCACAACGAGATGGATACAATGGCGCTGGTTTCGTCTCATCCAAGAACTTTTATTTTTAGGCCTTTCTGGATCCATTTTGGATCATGTCTCCCCACTAAGACCTTTTGGTCCTCCAAAGGGGTATTAACCAGTCATCAAGTGCGAGATAGGCCACCCCACTTGTTCTTTGTATTTAAACTTTGTCCTGTGCACTTGTCTCATCAAGATCAATTGCAAAAAAACCATGACAACTAATAGCATACCGTTAGCCACTTGTACTC
>JASDQU010881726.1:19350-29573 GCA_032191745.1 Picea mariana
TAAATGATATTGACCTTAACAAGTTACTAAACGTATTTAGAAGAGTCCTATGACATTTCAATTGAAGTTGTGCCCATGTGGTTCTGGCTTTTCTTCATCAGTTTCCTATTGCTCAATTGGCTTTTGTTTTACTGCGTATTGGGTTTTTCTGTGTTGCCCTTAATTCTGGCGGGCACCCTTATCCGATGGGTTCCTTCTGCAGGGTGCTTTTATTTGATTGGCTTAGGGTTGGGCTGTTAAATTTAGGGTTAATAAAGTTGTTGTTTATTTCTATGCTGACGTTTAGGGTCGGGTTAATTTCAGGGTTAGTACTATAATTGGAATTGTCCAAACTCACAGTTGTATGATATCAGACTCTTCAATCTGATAAAGCTAGTCGCTCTTTATATCAGTCTCTGTGTGTGATTATTTTCTGTGTAAAGAATCCAGTGTCGTATCAAGAGTCTCGGGCCCTTTAAAGGCAGGGTTTCCACTCTTGCGACACACCTCTAAGGTCGTATCAGTAGTCGTGGGCTCTTTAAAGGCAAAGTTTCCACCACTGCGACCTCCTGACAGAGATTACTAGTTTCTGCCTGAGTAGTCGGCCTGGAGCCTATCTGACATTCTCTCTCTCTGGAGCAGAGAACTAAGATTAAACGCCCTGCTTTCCTGTGCAGAAATAGTAAAATCTACTACTATGGATTCTTCCATCTGTGTTCGTACTGTACATAACATAGTATGTCGTTTAATGCTTGCAGTTACTTGTTGTGCACCTTATGTCTATGGTTGTTTAATGCTTGCAGTTACTTGTTGTGCGCCTTATGTCTTCTTGTTGTGATCATCGTGGTTGCATCTTGTTAGTCGTCGGGTGGCGAAGTAGAGTTGAATATGTTTGTTTCCCTTGTACGCGCACACACTTGTTAAAAACACCAAAAAAAAAAAAATTCCACTTGATATATGAGGTTTGTAGTCGTGACGAACGGGAGGTTCGTTATAATGTATCTATTTAGAGAAAGTTTCCTTGAAATGGGTTTAGAAATAATAATAAATTTTTCCTTAAGCATACTTTGAACCTAGACTGATCTCATATTGAAATGGCCCAAGTCAACAAACATATGTTTGTCTTTTACCCTTAACCACTTGATTACTTGATTTTGGGTTCTCTTTGACAGATATAGTATGAGTTTATTAAATAAATAAGATCAAAAATTATAAGTGTCACTACTTGTTATTATTTTCTTCAAAGCACATGCATGACTCAAGTGCGAAGAAATTATTTACCTTTTCTGCGAGATTCAACGATGAGAGGATGTTTGCAGTGTAGTATAAAGTAATAAGCTGAAAGACAAGTGCATGAATCTTTTGCTTTTTTAACTTTGTTGATTCTTTGCATTCACTTAGCAATAACCTGACAACATCTTCCAATGATATTATTTCATCTTGCACAAAAGAAAGACTTGAGACCTTAAATTAATAATGGCAGAATATAAAAAATATGCAAAGTTATGTTTCATAATGAGATTAAATTCAAGGAAAAACAAGTAGATCTTAGCACTTACTTTATGAGAAAGAGTTGCACAAACTTTTTCATGCGAAGGCCTAGAGATATCTCATGCTTGGAATATGCAGATTGATGCAATAATTTAAGATAATTTTTATAGTGTCTGTAAAAACTATAGATATTATTGTCTATGTAGATATTTCTCATGCCTAAACTCTACAGATTGATTCAAATATTTCTCATATGATGTGATGTTGTGCTCCATCCAATGAATAGAATGGCTTGACATGTATAGGGTGCTTTTGACACTTGACATATAGTTGGATCAATCCATGCCATATGTAACGATTAGTTTGCGCTAGCTTGTTACATTAGGTCAAGTGATAACACACTATTATGAGACCTACAAACATTTGGATTAAATACTACTTTGTCATGTCACTAACTGCTAATCAAGAGTATACTATCCACTTATTGCTAAGTTGGTCATCTTAGCTTTCCACAACTAGTGAATTGATCATTCTATCTCATATTGATTTTGTTTCCTAATTTAAGCATAGACATTGTCACTGATCCAATCAGTTTTTAGGTCGTACTCATCACTATATCTTTAAAACAACGATATTAAAGAGAAATGGTAATTCAGACTTGAATTCAAGATTCGTGAATCAGTTCTTGAAGGAAAGTATGTGAGTTCAATTTCTATTGTTAGTAAATGGATAATTTTAGTATAGAGTAATAAATTATGGATCAAATCTTTTATTTGAAGAAGGGATCTTAATTTTTTCACTTTTTACAACTATTTGGCCTATATACTTCAAATTTTGGTGTCAATTTATGGATTGGTGTTCAATTAGTTATGTTGAATGTGCCTTTTAAGGGACAAATCACCCTTGTTTTTTGTCACTCGAGATTGCTCGACATTTGTACCATTAGTATTTGAAATCCCCTGCCACTTGTACTTATCCACCTATCCTCCTATCTCTACCCATGACTTCCTCTCCATGTGAATACTTCCTTGCCTTCTTCCACTGAATTTTTGCAGTGTGGTTCAAACTCCATTCTTGAGAGATTATAAAACATTAATATAATATGCTTTTAAGCATAACCAAGGTTCAATTATTGACCATTAATCAAACATTGCATACATGTAATGTTACCCACAACATTACCATTTAAAGTATATATGTAAAATAAGAATGTTATCAGACTCAATGTAGTCGGATGTAGACTTGGAATTTTTTCTATTCTTATAAATAAAGGATCGATGTTGACGGCTATGGGTCCTAAGGCCACCAAATTAAATAGACTATTCCACACCATCCAATCTCTTCTTGATTGGTTAGGTTATCCATCTTTGTTCACATTCTAACTTTGAGCAACTAACTATATGACATGTGACGCATTGAGTTTTTCCAACAACATCAATGAAAAACTTGTTTACAACATTAAATGTTGATTAGTCTCCCGTGATTATATCAATAATTAACCCAAACCCTTTGAGACTTTCCCCATGTTTTGATTTTTTTCTTTGACGTGGTTTTTTAAGATTTACTACATTAAACGTCAGATGTTACATGTGGGTGATATTAAACATAACCCCAAAATTTGCAGATCATTTTCAATCAATTCACTCAAGTGTGTGGAGACTCTTCAACAATCTAAACTACATGGAAATAAATCTTTGGTGCATGTGTATTCCACAAACGTAGCCTTGTTGAAATAGAATGAGATTGAACCATGGGAATATGTCTTAACAAAAGGAACCTAAAGACTCATCTAAATTGTACATTTCTTAAATGACAATGTTTTTTGATAACTTAATCAAGGATACATAAATATAGGTAGAGCGAGTTTCGTATTTTCCCCACAAACCATGTTATCGAGATTCCACATTTAAGGGTATGTTCCCCTCCGAACCTTCATCGTCTATCTAGAGCATATTAAAAATCGTCATTTGTCATGCCAACGGCGTTTAGGATTCCACCATCTATCATGTCTACAACCTTTAGGATTCCAATATCTGTCATAACGCAACTTGTAGGAATCTGCTTCCCTCGATCCTTTGTAATCTGTCGATGGCGTGTCGAAACCAACCATCTATCCATGTTTTCTTTAAAATAATCCAAATTTGTTGTTTGGTGGAATTAGGATTGGTCGAAATTGTTTAGATTCATGGGTATTAGATGAGTTTTAGTTGGGGGGCAATTTAATGTCAATCATACTCCAGGTATCAGAGCACTCAACATTGTCATTGAATGTTTACAAGTAACATGAATGTGTTAAAGACTTGTGTAGAGATTACTTTGTCATTCAAGATGGAGCAGCTCAAATGACCATCAATTATAGCACATGCACGAGCAAACACCACCTTCTTTGATTTTGGTGCACTTTAGCTTCTTGATCCCATCTTACTCAATTTGTTTTCACACTTTGATTGAGTTGTATTGATTACCCATGAAATTGTCCCAATACATAACAATCACCCTCAATTCCCTCTTAATCCAATATTCCTCCCACCATACACCCATTTATGATTAACTCATTGGAATCTTATTTTTTCTGGCACTATACACAACTTCCATATGCTTGCAAATGAATAAGAAACAAATGAAGTTGTTGAATGGATCCTCTATCGTCCAAAAGAAATACCTCCTATCTTTGAGCAACGTAATCACTAGAACAATTCAACGTTCTCTTTCCCCCACTTTGAAAACATGTTAGTAAATAAGAAAATAGGAAAATGACATGTCAATAGAAATTTTGTATATATTTTATTTTTGGTAATTTTTATAAAATATATTTAAATTTATATTATTTATTCAAATTTTTACTAAAAATGGATAATGAAAGATAATAAATATTATAAAATATTAATTATAATATGTTTACATATACAAGTTGATTTTTTAATCCATCTCTTAAATTTAGGAAGATAAATTAAGGATAGGATTAATATTGTTTAATTGATGAAATTAAATTTTAAATTCACATCGACTACCCACACGCCTAAATGGATATTCATGAATCTTTCTTATTCACGAAGTTTTAACAAAAATGTTTTGTGTTCCCAAAATATTACGAACCAACCATTATTCCGTCTTTGAATAAAAAAATAAACTAACAACTTCACAGTAATGAACCCTAATTTCATAATCATTTTTTGATACTTAATTTTTTGGATGAGATTATCAAAAAATAATTACACATTCCCAAAAGAAAAACAGCAGTTGAGTCACGAGTGCGATTTTTTTTTTGACTTTAGGATTCCTTTTGGGTGGAATTTCACATGGTATTTGTGTAACGTTGGAAAATTTTCAGAGGGTAAACGTGTAAACAGGGTTGGGACTTTGCTAAAACAGGTAAACCGGTTTTAACATAAAAACCGCCATTATTAGTTCAATGGGCGGGGCTCCAAAACAAAGGGCTTATAGATACTTTAATATGAAATGCTCAACAATACGGATATTCTGTTGTCATTATTTATAGGACCTCTCATGCTAAAGTGGAGACAGTTAGGAGTCAAATCATAAATCACATTGATTGTAGGGATGTAAGAGAAATTAATAAATAATGTATAGATAGGTAAGGGGAAATAGGAAATAGGAAATTAATCGATTTTAATTTGTTTTCTTTTAAATTAATCTATTTTAATTTGTCTTTTTTAGAAGCTAACATTGTCCTTTTGCCATTAATCAATTTCAATGTGTCTTCTTCTACCAGAGAAATTAATAAATAATGTATAGATAGGTGAGAGGAAATAGGAAATTAATCGATATTTGTTTTCTTCTAAATTAATCTATTTTAATTTGTCTTTTTCTAGAAGATAATATTAGTCTTTTTACCATTAATCAATTTCAATTTGTCTTTTCTACTTTTCAGGAAGCCAATATTGCCCTTTTGTCATTAATCAATCTCAATTTGTCTTCTTCTACTTTTCTCGAAGCCAACACTATCCTTTTGTCATCTCCTCATATTGTTCATATAATAAGTTAGATGCCTTATTCAAATATTTAATTCAAGATATTGACTTATGGATTGTCAAACCCCAATTAAAATTTAATGGAACTTTGTCTTGTTGCAAACACATGTATAACCCTATCAAATGACTATTTTGTGGAACCATTTAAAGAAGAATTTCTATGATTTATTAGTAATTTATAGTCATTTGTAATTGGAATTGCATCCTTAACATTCATTAGGAGATGATTTGCATGACTCATTAGTACTTTACAGTCATCTGTAATTAGAATTGCATCCCTAACATTCATTAGAAGATGGTGAAAACATTTTCAATCTTGGTTTTGTCTATCTTATCTAAACAATGTATAAGAATTATAATAGTTGTGAATACGTTCCATAACTAGTGGAAGTTGTCCCAAATCATAAACCAATATAATTCATCTCCCTTCAAAAGGAAAATATAAATTACTAAAAAATATTTGATGAAGTTGAGCACCAATTTATGTTGATAGATTTATTTTTATAAAACTCATATCACCCATAAGGATATATTTGACATGTTGCATCTCTTCTTGTAAGTTAATCAACTGTGAGCTTTCTATATTGGTGATGTTCTTAACTAGTAGATGAAGTGCATATTGCACCATTAATGTTCAACACTCATTAGGGTAAAAAAGAAACAAATTTGTTTTCTTAAAAAAATCAATTTAATTTGAGTGTTTGTTTAAAAATTCCAATTCTCAAGGAAAACTTTCTTATACCCATAGTTCCTAGAAAAATCATATACAATGGTTAAATATTCTCACCTTTATAGTGTTCAAAAATAATATCATACACTTTCATTTATTTAATTAATTTTTAAAATAAATAGAAATTTGTGTAATCATAAAAAATAATATTAACATTTAACTCTAAATTTTCACATATTAAATGCATTACATAATTTGAAGCATTATTATCCATAAAGTTTTAATTTTCCATTTGAATTACCATTATCCATAAAATTAAAGTTCTAATTTTTACTGGATGTCTTTGGAGATCATCCTGTGCTCGATTTTAAATAAAATTCAAAAACCGATGTTGATTTTCTTTGGAGCAAGAATAAGACTACTCAGTAGTTTCATCTATGTAGGTGGGACATACTATCCAGACCAAAGAAATTTGGTGGATGGGGTCTCCAAAACCTCTCTCTTTTCAATTCGGCATTACTGGTGAATACTCTTTGGAGACTGTCACAGGATGACATCTGGCACAAAGTATTAATGGATAAATATTTATATAATACAACTGTGGTCAATTGGTATTGGCAGGCTTCCCAAAAACAACAATCGTCGTCTATAATATGGAACAATATCACTACTAAAATCCATGTGATTCTTCACTCGCAGAGTTGGTGCCCGGGATTGGGTCATTTAATTTCAATTGGTAGGGATCGGATAATTGGCATGGGCGACAGAACAAATCTCTTGGATGCACCGATATCTCAATTAAAAGAAAAAAGTATAACAGTCCCAACTCAAGTAAAATCTCCCAAAATTGTGGGCTCCATTTCAGAGGCTTGGTTGAGCAGTGAGGATTTGGGTTTAAGTGGAAGTTTAGCATCAGAGTGGGAGCATTATCGAAGGACACTTCTAGGCGCAAACATTACTATTCGGGATACAATTGACACTCTTGTATGGACAGGGGGGCGATTCCTTGGGGAACATGATTGTAAAGAAAGTATATTGTGTACTCATATCAACTCTGAACTACCCGATCAAAAGCGGCTAGAAGGTAAATCTCTGGAAGTGGAATGTTCAATTAAAGACAAAATTGTTTATATGGATGGCAGTGGAAAAAAAGGTTCTGACCTGGGACACATTCCAAAAAAAAAGATGGGAGGTATCCGGGGTCTGCTATCTCTGTAAGCATGATATTGAAGACATTGACCACCTGCTCATTCACTATACATTCACAAAGGCAGTCTGGGCCAGATTATATTCACTCTTTAAATTAAACAGGAATTGGGATGGAACTTCAGTTATTGAATACTTCAACACTTGGACAAAGGATACATCAGTTTCAAATGGTCTGGCGACACTCACTTGTTGGCACATTTGGCTTGAGAGAAACAAAGCTATTTTCGAGGAGAGGACACTATCAGCTCATGCAGTGGTTTTCAGGATTTTTGGATCTTACACTTGGCTTCCACCTTCCCTTAAACTTGCTCCCATCAAGGTGTGCACAATTACTCATCAAGATGGATATTCTATTGCTTTCTTTGATGGCGTGACTTCTTCAAATGGCAAGTGTTGCGGAGCTGGAGGCATCATCAAAATTATGGGGTTGACTATTTTTAAATGGTATATCAATTGTGGGGCAGGTACTAATACAAAGGCAGAGCTTATGGGCATATGGGCTACACTTACTCTGGAAAACTTGTGGTCTATCCAAAAATTTCAGATCATGGGGGATTCAAAGGTAATTATAGATTGGATAAATCAAAAGGGTAATCTCCAGGCAGTGGACATTGAAGGCTAGAAGCTAAAGACTAGGGATCTTGCCAACTCATTTCAAGGTATTAGCTTTCATCATATTTACAAGGATTTCAATAAAGAGGCAAATTTATTATTAAAAAGACACTCATGGAACTAGAAGGCAGATTATCCTATTATCAATGGGTAGATGGGGTTGGTGGTCCACTTACTCATTTAGATATCTTTGAAGTATCTTCCGGGTGATGGGCATTTTCCTTTTTTGTCAGTCTATAGTGGATATTACTCTTTTTGTATGCCTGAGCTATTAATCTCTTTCACTATTCTATGACATTTGGCTATTTGGGGGATAGTGTATCCTGTCTAGTGTTGGATACATTTTTGTATAATCCGAACAGGCTGATCCTTAGTTTATAAATGATCCTTTGGTGATGTAAAAAAAATTATACTTTAATATAATTTTGAGCGAATTTTCTATTGGGAAAAAAAGTTCTAATTTTTCATCGATGCAAAAGAATAAACAAGTGTTGTGTAACAGTGTCCCTACCAAGAAAAATTTGAAAATATTTTGGCTACACAAAACAAAGCATATAGCTAGAATTTATTTGCCTTCCAAACTAGTTTGAAAATGAAAAATATTCCTACTACAAACAACAAAACTCCAATGACTCACTCAATGAAACCACTTAGGTGAAATCTCTTTGTTTTGATGAAGATGTTGGTTAGTGGGTAAACGATGGAATCTTTTAATATGATATTATTTTTATATATTGAAAAAAAAGTGTAATTTGTTTAATATAGATATTATTTTTATATATTAAAACTTAAAAGATTGCAGATGGGTAGAGCAATATGTAATTAACGTGATTAAAAACTCAAAATGTCATATACTTAAATAAATGTTAACTAAAATTTGTAAAATTTGTATGATGTTTAAATAAATAATAATTTTTTAAAATTTATTATTTTAAATAATTTATTATTAAAAAAATTGAAATATATTTTAATTTACATTGTATTACTTGTAAAAAAACTAAAAACTTAAACTTTTTCTGTTAAAAATGTAACTGACATGTTGCATAGTATTTTCCTGAAATTGCATGTAAGACTATTTGCCAAGTGAAAGATAAAAGCACACTACTTGACATTGTGAGACATCATCGAAGTTCATTGTAGCTAAACAATAGAAGCAAATTTCCATTATTTGAAGAATGAATTATTATAACAAAAATAAAAAAAAACTTCATTATATTTTCAAGTGACTCTTGATTAAGGTGACACCTCGCATCAACTTTTCTCTACTTATTAATTAAATGCATATTTGTGTTTAAAATAATTAAACTATATTTTAAATAGTGTTTTAAATTTCCCACATATTTTTTTGACTATCGATAATATTATGAAAAAAWTKATAACAATGTATAAGTTGAATGATMGTTATTGATAGTGATTGTTCTTTAGAGCTGAGAAATACACAAATAAGATGAGTATAATAAGAAATACATAAATTTTAAATATGATCTTAAATATTTTACTGTCACTAGCCACGAAATGCCGACTCATATCAATGCTTGATCTTGCAATGTGTAAGCAATACAAAGATATTGAATATCGTCAAATTGTTAGCATAATGACAAGAATAGTTATCCAAAATATGTTGTACATATTTAGAAAGGAACTGACATCCATTAAATGAATTTAATGGAGGTTGACATTATCAATGAGATTGTTGGTCGGGTTGAGAATAAGATAACAAGAGTTATCCAAAACATGTTGTACATATTTAAAGAGAAGTTGACATCCATTAAATGAATTTAATGGAAGTTGAGATTACCAACGAGATCACTGTCATGACGATTAAATGAATTTAATGGAAATTGAGATTACCAACGAAAGCGTCGTCAAATTAAGAATAAAACTTCAAATTCAAAGATAATAACATCGTAGAAAAACAAGATTTTGCATTTATATTAAATGATACAATATATCATGTTAACATTTTTCTATGTTAAACTTTGGCGTTGAACAAAATATTAAAAGTCAAAGATTAACTAATACCAGGTTAACCGATAAATCCAATTCTATAGACGCAAGGACTAATAAGGAAACACTCAACATCAAATCATAAGTAAAAGGAGTAAACATTAATTCAACAACCAACATCTAATACAAGTTGAAATAAATAATTTTTATTTAAAAAAGATTAATATTGAATTGTGGAAAGACATAACAAAATTTAAGTGGAAAAAGATTAAAAATTATATAAGTATACAAGGATTAATTGCTATAGTCATTGTCATGAAAGA
>JASDQU010881726.1:32114-42294 GCA_032191745.1 Picea mariana
GGTTTGGATCCACCAATCCAGGGATTTCTCCATGGGCAAGATACCCATGAATTTATCGATTATGGCATGGTTTCACATGTTCTTAATGAATTGTTCGATCTTATTTAAGGTAATTTTATACTTTGGTATTTCTATTACTTTTGGAATGCATTGACCTACTCCTATTTGGTTCTTGTTCTTCAAATTTTGGGTCTCTTGGCTAGATATGGTATCTTTTGCAGTCTCTTTTCCTACCCCTCTCACTCCATCTTCATGATCTATTGATTTTCCTTATTCAGGGTGATGTGGAGTGTGACTAGCTGAGGGGAGGCTAGCCAATGCATCATTGTAGGAGGGAGAGGTGCTCCTTCCCTAGTAGCCACCATGAGCTTTGTTACAAATCTTGCGAAAAGAAGAAAGTTGAAACCCTATGTGAGCCTATTCATTGTTTTAAAATCAACGTGTGCTTTAATGTTAAATTAGACTATTTATCTAATTTAAAGTATGAAATTTAGTTTTTGTTAATAATATTTTTTATTAAATAAAATGACTATCATTTTAATATTAAAAATATTATAATAATAATTTAAATTAAATTATTATCATATTCTTATATTTATGATCAAAAATATTATAATCACATTTATTGTCAAAAATATGATATTTATTAATACGTATTATACATTATTACGTTTAACTATCATTTTTGGAACTTCATTTATCATTTATCCATGTGAAACATCCATTTAGAAAATTCCTCAACAGGGTTAGTCATATTTCCTCTTCTCCCCTACTTATGTTATTACATGTCGTTAAATGATCATTTAATCAATGTGTATGATTTAAGATTTGATCTTCTAGTTGTTAGATATTAATAGAAAGAAGGGAAATAGTTGCAAAGCAGTTAGTCCCTGCCTTCATAGTAAGTTCCATACAACGTACAAGGAGCTCCAGTACGTACTCATTACCAAAATGAGTGAATTCATTAATACATTACCATTAACTATTACTTAACAACTTAATTCGATGACTCAATAAGTTATAACAACAATAATTTAAAAAATTTCATCCAAAATATGTATATATAAGCGATAAAATTATAAAAATAATGGTTTGATGTAACTTATCATCTAATGTGTATATAAAGTAATAAAATTCATAAACAAGAATTGTATAAAACACATATAAATAAAAAAATGGTATTGTTATACTGTATTTTTAGCTTATTGTCGAAGGAATTATCCATGAATGAACTGAAGGCAAAAGACAATTGAAGTAGGTGAGACATTGTAGTTAGTGCGAACTTGTAGAAACCATTTATTTCTCGTCAATTGACTGCTTTTGGACAAGTCAAAAACCCATTTCATCATTTCAAATCCCTCTCCACTCACCCACAACTAGTCCCTGCCATGTTTAATAATTGAGTTGCATCAGGTTTAGTGGAGTTTCAACATATTTTTAACTAAAAGGTTGGTGTTTCAACATATTTTTAACTAAAAAGGAATACATATGATTGAGGGAGGTTGTCACATAAACTGCTTCATTTTTCTCTTTGATATTGGTAGTAGGTATGCTTCAATATTGGTTTGCAACTTTACTATGATATCGGTACGAATCATTCTTAGAATAGAATAGAAGTCTAAAATTCCAATAGGTACACTAGACGTTTTGAAGAGGAGAAGTCTAAAATTTTAAAATCTAAATATTTTAGATTACTTTACTTCTAAATAAAATTTTGAATATTATTTTAAAATGTCCAAAAATCGACTCTCTCTGAAAATAAATCCCAACTACAAAGAGAATACATAAGAATGTCCCACCCAATTATCATGAGAATCCTCCAATACTAACTATATTGTATATCATCCAAATTATTATCATATATATAGTGACATGACCACCTAGAGATTAGTGATCAATGTGGCCCACTATACTTGCATACATCCATTGAATGCATCATGGGAAATGGTTTGAGTTTATATTAGTAAAGTGTTATTTTTTGAAGATGTTTTTGTCATTAGGTCATATGCCGATTGCGCATGTCTTTAGGTTTCAGCTATCTTGTCAGAATAGAAAAACTTATATATGAAAACAAAATATCAATATAGAAGAGCAACTCAAATAAGTCATTGGGAAAATCTTGTAGATGAAAACAAAAATATCATAATAGAGAAGTCATGCAAATAATTTAAAGTTGATGACACTGAACTAACAAGCATTATAAAATATAAAAAAAATTAAAGGGAAATAAGTATTATCTGTCATAGTGTTATAAGAATAATAAAGTGTTATTATCACAGTTTTACAATAATAAAATATATATTAATGAGCAGGTGTCCTTACCATGGTTCAAAATTTCAAAACGTAACATTCCCTGTTCACATGGAACCACTGCCATGGATCCCTTGGGTGGTTTTGTCAAATTTATTATCATGATCTACATGGAGGAGTCTCGATATCATTATTTTTACAAAATCAGGTGAAGTATCCTCGTTACAGTCATGAACATCATATTGGAATGAATGAGGATCGAAATTGAGATCAATGTATGAACGTGCCACCAGGGTAAGATTTACCAACTCTTGAGAAAGCTCTTAATCTTTATCATCTTTCATTGTCTACCTACCCACCTTCAAAAGAAGATATTTTTTGGCTTGCACTTTGTCCAACGAATGGAGGTATGGTATTCATTATATGAGGTGAACGTAATTGTTTTGTTGCTACCATAGTGGTTGGGAGAGCACTCGACCAGATGGGAGAAACCAACTTCAAGTTATTCCATTTTCTATTGTTTGGGTTTAGAACTGCGTGAGATAGTTCGATTGACTTGAACCCACCTATCACTCACTACTTCTTTATTTCCCCTCATAACTACAATCAAGAAGACTCTCAAGATTATCATTTATCATTGGCTTCCCCATAAAAAAAACATATAATATCCAGAAGTCCAGTGAAATTGATGAATGTGGGGGTCCATCCCAAGAACAAGCACAAGTCAGGAGTGCCATATTATAATCCCATAAAGATAAGTATGAGGTTGGGATTACTCCCAGCTCTAGCTCTTCCTTTCATCTAGTCTCCCTGAGTCTCGACTTGTCTTGAGGTCTCGCCCCGAGGGGAGAATGAGTCTGCCAATGAGGTGAGTGATTTTTTAAAGTGTTGTATCAGGTTGTTAAGTAATCACCAATTATCTAAGAAATTGACAGATTTTTTGGCTAAATGGATGTTAATGTTAGAATATGAGGAGCCCTTCATGGCTCCCCTCCCTGAGCTAAATATAAGACATATAAAGAAGAAAAAAAGAGATACTAGAAGGTACATTACCTTGATATTATGAGATAGAAGGGGAGTCATCTACTGTCAAATATTTCACTATGTTACTCAAGTCAAGATAAGATAAGATGTAAATAGAAGTACGAGGTCAGGATGATTCCTAGCTCACACTCTTCCCCTTAGGTGGTCTCCCTGAGTCTCGAATTTTCCTGAGGTCTCTCCCCATGGGGAGAATGAGTTTTCCAATGAGGTGAGTGGGTTTTTAAAGTGTTTATTGGGTTGTTAAGTAATCACTAGTTATTCCAACCAACACTACCAAGCCCCACCCCTATGGTAGATTAATACACATTAAAGTACCTCATCAGTTGCAATGCATGGGCTTCAAACTTTATCGATTATTTCTTGAGAAAAAGGAAAAGAAGAACATGGAGATTTACATCATGTGCATATAATAATTTTGGGTACATTATATCTGCATATCCAATGCACCTGAAGCTATAATCTATGCCTCCACCTGATATTTCTTGTATCACCCGCTAGAAAGTTGACCTCTTGGAACTTATAGGATCCCGTAAGGATATAAATAAGAAAAATTATATTGCATTCATGTACACACAATTTCAGATGTAGTGCTTTATATAAAAGGACAAGAAAACATACCTTGTGTATGGGCTTGGAGTAGTCTTGATCCAAAATCTTTTCATCGAAGTGACTTAGAAATAATTGTATTAAACGAGCATAAATTAAAGTGCATCATTAAAGAAGTAAGAGATCAATAATGAAGAGACATAAGCATAAAATATGAACACAAAAAATTGATAACGGAGTTCATTCCTGGTGGACTACGTCTCCAAGTCCTACTCTCAAATGGGTAGGCCTTTTTATTAACTCAGCAAAAGAATTTGGAAAAATACATAAGCATACCTCATTCTGGAATCAAGATGCAGAAGCTTTGTCCAGATCATAAAACAAACAACACCATTGAATTCGTGGCATTGAATTACCCAAAAATTATTGTCTCCACGCCTCAATCTGACTCTGGCATTTCCAGGCCTAAGAGAAACTCTGTCTTGGTTTTTGTACCCTGCAACTTGCAATTAATGCCAAAATTGCCTCATAAATCGTGTCGGTCGTACCCTCATGCGCCTCCCCTTAATCATTGGGCGGATTCAATTTTTAAATAAAATTATGGTCTTTCTAATCAATGTAGGTCATTGGACTAGTGGTTGGTGGAGCACTTGTTAAGGCATAGATAAAGGGGAAGGTCCCGGGGTCAAGCCCGCGGGCCTCCCCTTTTGCATTGTTGGTTGTAAAAAAAAAAAATATATATATATATATATATATATATATATATATTAATGCATGTTGGTTCCTCCAATCTTAGAAAAGGTTTGGATATGTTTGTTTGGCGTCATATTTGGCGGGGTCCCGTCAGATTTGGCGGACCCACCAATCTTTCCTTTTTTTTTAAATTTCGTTCTCGAGCTGTCATTGGGTATTTTCCCACTGCCACATGGAATCCAACCTTTGGGCCAAGTCCACCACCTATACATTCACCTGTCATGTCAACATACGTTCTGCCACCCCAACTGCCACATCAGCCTGCCACGTCACCATACGGTCTACCACATGGCTATACGGACTACCACGTGAGACATTTTTACTGGTCCATGAAATGACCCGAAAAATCCAAATATGAGTGACACGTGGCATCCTCTAGTGTTGCCATGTCACCATGTTGATGTCATGATAACATCAGTATGACACGTGTCACCTCCTGTGTGTGCCACGTATGTTGTATGGATGTTGACGTCAGCAGTACGGATGTTGACTCATCCCCCTAATGACTAGGCTAGGTTGACCAAACTTTGACTGTGAATATATTTTGATCCGTAACTCCATTTGACGAGTTGTTTGTGCCATTGGAAATATTGCAACGAGCTCTTCATGATTATGCCATTTTCACTAAGTTTTGAGAACTTTGAATTTTTTCCCTTTCTTTATTTGCTAAGGCCATTCTGAGCTTCCTAAGTTGCTTCTGCGAGTTCTGAGTTGTCCTTAGTCTTCTTTAGATCCTTTCTGGATCACACCTTCCCAATGAGATATTTTTGGACCACCAAAATATTTCATCAATCAATAGATAAGTGAGGGAAGAGTTCCCTCACCTTGTCCTTCTCAATCCACTTTGCTTTTATTGGATGTGTACCCTTTAATCCTACTCGAAGATAATCAACATCACCCCTGCGTGAATTCCTCATCCTTCTGTCCAAGATGATATCTTCCTTTAACTCATCCAAGTACTCAGAAGGAATTTCATCAACTGACGGGATTGAAACTTCCTCATCCTTATCCATGATCATGGGAGGCTCAAAAAGTCTCAAGTTCTCCACATTTACAACTCAATAAATCTATATATAAGGTGGAATATCCAGACAAAAATCATTGGTACCACTTTTCTCCAAAATAATGAAGGTTCCATAATGAATGGGCTTGAGTTTCTTTCCTTCACACTTCAACCTATCCTTGCTAATGTGAAGCCATACCTGGTGTCCAACCTGGAACTGATGATCAACCTTGTGTTTGTCATGTCAAGCTTTATATTGTGCTTGACTTTTCTCCAATTGTTCCCTGACTGCTTGGTGTACCTGTTGGATACTCTGGATGAAATTGTGGGCTCTATCTTCATTTCTTTCTTCATTTGAATTGACATCTCTCCCATACATCAAGCCCAAAGGAACTTTAGGTAGATACCCAAAACATGTCTCAAAAGGAGAACACTAAGTGGAGGAATGTAAGGATCGGTTCTAAGCATGTTGTACATAGGGTATCTGTTCATCCCATAACTTGTGATGCTTGCTACAGTAGCCTCGAAGCAAAAGTACCATTGTTCGGTTTACAACCTCTGTCTTCCCATCGCTCTATGGATGGAAATCAATGCTCCTCTTCAATTTGGTGTCCATCATTCTCCATAAGCTCATCCAAAAATCCCCAAGGAATCAAGTATCTTGATTTGAGATAATGGATGTGGGTAACCCAAAGTGAACCCAAACATACTGAAAGTAGAGATTAGCAGTCTACTAAACAGTGATATGCTTTTTACATGGCATTAAGATACACATCTTATTGAACCTATCCACTACAACATACAAATAGTCATGACCCCCTTTCCACATTGGTAAACCCCCTAAAAAATCCATGGAGATACTTTCCCATGGATGGGATGGAACAAGTAGTGGCGAGTATAGCCCTAGTTTTCTATTAGTGGGCTTACAAGTAGAACACATCACACACCCCTTTACATATTTAGTTACAATTTATTTCATTTGAGGCCAGTAAAAAAACCTATGTAAATGAGCCATAGTTTTTCCTACCCTAAAATGCCCAGACACAAGAGAAGTGTGAGCTTCTCATATTGCATGGAATCGTTCACTTGTAGGAATACATAGCTTTCCAAGATGGTAGAGTAGTTTTCCCTATAGAAAATAGTTCTCTACCTGTGCACCATGGGTTAGCTTCTCATATACTTCTTTAAAATCTCCATCAATGGCATATTGTTCCACATAGTTATCATGAGATAAAGAAGTATTCTTCAAAATAATAGAAGCAACAATAGGAGATCTAGAAAGCATATCAGCTACCTTATTACTTGTACCCTTTTTATACTTGATTACCAAATGAAATTGTTGTAGAAAACCCATCCATCGGTAATGTCGATATTGTTGCAGTTTGGTTTGTTCTTGGAGATATTGTAAGGGTTGATGATCTGTATGTATGCTCGTTTCCTTCCCTAACAAGCAGTTCTTCCATTTATTTACTCTTTGAACTGATGCATAAAACTCTTTATCATATGTAGGATAGTTAACAACAGATTGGTTAAAAGTTTCAGAGTGGTAACAAATAGGCTTACAATATTTCATCAATACTGCACCCATGGTGTAACTGCTGGCATCTATCTCGATCTTAAAGGGATGTTGAAGATTAAGCAATGCCAATACTAGTGCAGTATTGATCTTTTCCTTCAAAGTGTCAAAAGCTTTTTGTTTCTTTCCTTCCCACTGAAAAGTGTTCTTCACACTCGTTAAGGCATGCAAAGAATCTTCTATAAAGGAGAAGTTTGAAATGAACCTCCTCCAATACTGGACTACACCTAAGAAGCTTTGTATCTCGGTAAAACTTTTGGGCTCAGGCCAATTTACAATTACATTAATATTGGAAGGATCAATTTTTAATTGTCCTCCTCCTACAATATGACTTAAGTACACAAGTGCAGTCTTACCAAATTCACATTTGGACAATTTTACATACAAATTTTCCCTTTGCAAAGTATCCAATACTTTCTTTACATGCCTCACATGTTCATCCCAAGTCCCATTAAAAATAAGAATGTCGTCTAAATATACAATCACAAAATCATCTAGAAAAGGCTTGAATACATCATTCATCACACGCATGAAGGTTGTTGGAGCATTACAAATCCCAAACGACATAACTAACGGCCCGATAATCGACACACATTCGCCATGTGTCATCTTTCTTTGGCACCATCACGATCGAAGAACCACAAGGAGATGAGCTATGCCTGATGACCCCTTGATCCAATAAGCCTTGTAGCTGCTTATTGATCTTTTTCATCTCCACAACTGACATCATATACATGCCCACATTAGGAAGAGGAGAATCCCACTGAAGATGTATCTCATGTTGGATTTTCCTCTTAGGAGGTAATCCATATTGTTTCTGGAAAATATGCTCATACTTAGAAACAATATCAATTAATTCTTTCTTACAAGAAGGATCACATCCTTGGAAAGCATCGGATGTTCCGACATATTTCTCCCTTACGACCATGAGTACATATCTCTTATTAGTGTTTGTGAGTCTCTTCATTTGTCTTGCACTAACAATTGTTGTGTTTACCCTCATGTTGTGAGATCTAACAATATATTCCACTCCCCCCTTAGTAAGGTGGTATTCGTTCTCATGATGAAGTAAGATTGTTTTTCTATCATAAAGATAAGGACTCCCCAAAACTATGCCACATATATCAAGTGATACAACATCCAAATCCACTTCATCAATCAACTTTGAAGAAATAGAAAATCTAACCCTACATTGTTTGGTGACATTAAGTTTTTCTTTATCACATACCCAACCAAGAGGATAAGGATTTGGATGTGGTTTCGTTTCAAGACCCATGTTTTTGACAAGTGCTTCAGATATCAAGTTTACTTGGGAACCCAGATCAAATAATGTATCTACCTTAGTGTGTTTAGATACAACTATTATATGAAATAATTCATTCCTCTTTCATTCATCATCATGAGATTCACTATTGGAATTTGAACTTGCATGAAGGGAATATTTACCTTGTACTACAATCATTGTGATCTTTCCTTCATCTCCTGAATCAGAACCAAGATCTTTTTTCACTGTAGCAACGGTTTTTGTCTTCCCCTTTCCACCAAACTGTTTCGGTCTCTTCTATGGATGTAGTTTCCAACAATGTTCAACATCGTGGCCAATTTTCTTGCAATGAGTGTAAGATGGCTTTACTTCTTCTCTCTTTACTATGGCGGTATTCTTGTCCTTATTTTTAAACTTCTTAAATGGCTTATGTGGGAGATTTGAAGGTTTCTTTGTGGGATCTTCTTGAACATGCTTTCCCTTGTTCTCAAGGTGAGTGGCTTGCACACAAACTTCTTCAAGACTGGTGGGTTAAACAATAGCAAAGTATGAAAAATATAACTATGAAGTGCGCCAATATACTTCATTAAATTTTCATAAGAATCCAAAGGAATGTTTAATGCAAGAGATTTCTTCCTAAATTCTTCTGTGAAACTTTGTACAGTTTGACCTTTACTTTGTCTTAAAGTTTGCCATTCCATCATTGCTTTATGTAAATAACCCAATGGATAAAATTGCTTCCTTATCGTTGATTTAAATTATGCCCATGAGGAAAGAATATTACCACACTTACTTATGTCCTGAAGTTTGATCTCCCACCATACGAGAGCAGTTCCTTCCAACTGAAGAGAATCCAATTGCACTTTAACTTCCTCTTCATCAATCTGTTGAACACAGAAATATACTTCAACCTGTCGGATCCAAGTATCTAGCTTTTCAGGATTAGCATCTCCATTAAACATAGGTAAAGAAAATTTTACATCAAGCTTTAATAATGGTTTCTTAAAAGAGGCTTTATGGCTAGAATGATGAGAATGATGAGAATGTTTAGAGGAAGAAGAACTAGAAATTGATGGCAAAGATGGATGCTCAGGAGGGTCTCCTCTAGCCCCTTGATTTAATGAAGCATCATCATCATCTTTTGCATCATTTTTCTTCCCTTTCTTCTTCATCCTCTTCTCGTAGTCTCCATACATTCGTTCGACCATTTCTGACATGCGATAAAAGAACATATGAAATTTTTTCTCTTGTTCATCACGCTTGTCCTCTTCTGCCATTTTCTTCCTTCGGGATGCACGACCAACTTCGGGTTTGAAAGTATTAATATTTCCTTCACCCTGTTTATGCTTGGCCCTAGTAAGCATTCACCCTCAAAAATTCACATCAAAGATGACTGCTCTGATACCAACATGATCTGAGATCTTTTCATTGAAGTGACTTATAAAGAATTGTAGTAAATGAGCATAAGTTAAAGTGCACCATTAAAGAAGGTAAAACTCAATAATGAAGAGACATAGCATCAAATATGAACACAAAAATTGATAACGGAGTTTGTCCCTGGTGGAATACGTCTCCGGGTCTTTCTCTCAAATGGGTAGGCCTTTTTATTAACCCAGTAAAAGAATTTGGAAAAATACAAAGTATACCTCATTCTAGAATCAAGCTACAGAAGCTTTGCTCAGATCAAAAAATAGACAATGCCATTAAATTTGTGGCGTCGAATTACCCAAAAATGACTGTCTCC
>JASDQU010881728.1:8862-39488 GCA_032191745.1 Picea mariana
AGCCATTATAATACATTACAAAAACCCTAACCATAGCGTCGTTAGGTCTTTCTTGTATGCTCACCTCGCCTACTTCCCTTACACGTGCTTATTTTCCTTCTAGCTATCCTTTTATCCTCTCATGTTTCTCTTCCCAAAAATATCCTTTTCTCCTAATTAGGTATGCGTCCAACAGGCCCCCAACACTAACATTTGGCTCATCTTGAGCCACCTAAAATTTTTTCACTTCTTCAGCAGCTTCTGCAAGAGTCTGGTACTTGTCTGTGAGTTCCCTTACTTCTGTTTGAGCCTACATGGTATTTTCTTTGAGCATGTCCAATACTTGCATTGTAATCTCCTCACTGATCATATCTGTGCACTCTGCTTGAATTTGTGTGATGTTCTTCTTTTCCTCTTCTGCCTGCGCAATGACCTTCGCTGCTAGCTCTTGGAGAGGTTCCATTTGAGCTTGTCACTCCTTCTTCTATGTTTGTGAAACTATGAGTTATTCTTGCATCTTTTTCATATATTGTACTCCTTTGAGGCACTCAGTGATCTTCATCATCTTTTGCCTTTGCTTGAGGTCTTGGATAGCTACACTTATCTTTTCCTCTTCCTGGTCCCAATGCTGGACCTGTTGATCTTCCTCCATCTTTTTCCATAGTTGTGCTGCTGTGTCAAACAAGTCAGTAGTTATGATGACTTTTCGTTCCATTTCCTCCATATTCCTTGTTGCTTCATGCTTCCTTTGTTTCTTGACCTCCTGGGGAGTGGTAGGGATGATTTGTTCTCAGAGGTTCTCAATCTCCTTCCTGTATTGATCAATCGTTTGCACAATCTGATTAATTTTCTGTGTCGCTGTGGGCTCTACTATTTGCACGCTCTTTGGAATTATCTCATAGGCTATAGCCAATCCTTTCTCTATCCTATCCATGTGATATTTATCATCTTTGGTCTCGATATTGACCTGCTCGAGCACCAACTCCAAATCTTCCCTTCTGTCCTTCATGTGTTGCAGTTCTGCTATGTCTGTGCGTGTGTACAACTGTACCTCCTGCGCGAAACTAACTTGTAGTTTATATAATGCCTTGGTTGGCATTTGCCACACTACCATCTGTATTTGTGTCAAGTGTTTCAAGGGTGTCTAGCCCAAAATCTCATCCATGCGTAGCATGTTGGGTGTAATGTGAAAAGTCAATCTCGCATGTTCTATCGTCTGGATTCTATCCTACTCGATCGGAACAACCTTGGCTCCTACTTGTGATGCTATGGGGACTGACTCTAATCCTCTTCCTGTCCTCTATGTTTCTTTGATATGCTCTAGGATCTGCCTTATGTTGGAAAAACCATCCTGGATGTGGTCCCTTTGGCATTGGGCTTCATCAAAATCATCAATTGTTCGGTCTTGGACCATTTCGGCCACGAGGTCCACGTCGTCCTCAGTGATAGTATATTCCAACAATGTTTTGTGCACCTTATCTTTCTTGCACACACCCTGAGTGTGTATGATTGGCCTCTTGGTCTAGCCTTGCTCCTTTTTGGTAGCAATTGAAGTGGTCCCCTGTGTTGTCTCAATCTCTTTTTCCTATTCCTGCGGTGCCTGGGTGTTGTTCTTCTTCCCTGCCTGGGTACCCTTCCTTGGCACTCCCCCTTTCTTCTATTGCACTGGATTATGACCTAGATTTGGCTTCTTGGGTGTCATTTTTTCTCCTTGAGTTGTATGTTCCTGCCCTGCATTAGCCTCCTTATCCGTGGACATATCTTGATTTAGAACTAGAACTCTCCAGTCATCATGCCAATCCTTGATGGCCATCTCTATGTCTTCTTCCTTGACACAATAGCATAGTTTTAGTCGTTCCTTCTCGGGATCCTTTTGTGCTTGGATCCATACTGCATTCTTGGTTGCTTTAAAGTTGGCTATGCCCTGATATTGTGCGACCACTTCTGCCGTAACCCACCAAGTGTTGGAAATTTTTTCTTGCAGGTCATTGTAATACCCTACGAACATTCCTGCATTTGCACTTTTGTTTTTGGGATCTAAAGTTCTCCCCAATGTTAGGTATCATGTTGCGCGACAATGAGTGGATCACTCACAAAAGTATGTATATTTAGGCTCCCTCCATCCGACCAAGATGATCAAGATGAGTAGCCAAGATTAGTGGAAATTTGTCCCCAGGTCTTGCGTGTCTTTGCAGTCCTCACAGAACAAATTTAACAAGTACAGGGCCCGGATAAGCATAGTGCCCTCCACACACTATGTTTCAGATGTGACAACCCCAGCAAGGACTTCCTCCTTGTGACACTTTTTGAGAAACTTTCACGCTATGATTTTGGTGGCCAGCCTTATTGCTGCATCACTCATATGCTTAATGATGATATCGCATGACCCTCTTTCTGTGTCATACGTCTTCTTCCTATGTCATACTTATTCTTCATTTCCTCGAAAAACGCCTTATCCTTTGTCTTGTCATTGAGGAACTGCGTGGGGCTCTCGCCCCAAGATGGAAGCCTTGTAATGAACATAATGAGCTCTACATCTATCGAGACAAGTTCCTCCACCCATAGGTATCCTCCGTGGGTAACTGCCATCAGCTGCTTGACGTAGTTATTTACATCGCGTCCCCTTCCAAAATGCAGGATATCCAATAGGTTTAGAATCCCGGTGTTGGCCAATCTGGCTACCCACTGTTTGGGTTGAAAAATTGGCTCTCCCAAGGGTCCTAGACCCATGTTGTCTAGGAAAACTTAATTTGAAAACTCAGGGAACTTGTCTGTGTCTGTCACATTGTGGTCTGAGTACTGTAGTTTCTCCACGTGTCCTAATAGGTTAACCGTGATACTCACCCCTTCTAGAATGCACGGTAGGAATATGGTTGTTGCAGCCTATCTACATGGTGATCTTGCTATGAACTTCTTTTACATCCACTGTGGTGGTTGACTCAAGGTTCCCGCCTCCATTGTTCTCTCCTCTGTATAGGCCTTTTCCCAGCCGGTGACATCTTCTACTATGCCCTCATGTTGTTGCTTTGGCTCTTCGATGTGTGACCTTTCTGGTGCGACTGCTTCTGTCTGGTTTGGGATCATCCCATTAACCCTTGGGGCTTCTTCAGGGTTTTCAGGGTGCAAAGGATTTCCCGTGTCTTTGGCCTGCTAGTTTTTTCCTACGTCCGACATATCAATGTCCATGCCCACTGTTGTTGGTTGGGTTTCCTCTGCCACTAGTGTGGGGCTCGGTAGTTGCATATTGGGTGAAGGGATTTCTTCCAAGTTGACGAATTCAGTAGTTCATGTTGGTTCTTGTTCGATTCCCTATGGTCATTGAGGTGCTCTAAGGTTTCTTCGAGGTCGTCTACAAGCCTGGCTCGACATTCCTAGCATAGGTGGTGCCATGGTGGGTAAAATGGTCTTTACCGAGATAGTTCATTATGTAACTTTTGCAACCTCACTCTCTGCTCTATATACTCTTTCGCTTTGTTCTTTCTCAATTTCACAATAACCCTTACGATACCCTCATGCTTATCTTTTATAGGAATCATGTGAAACTTCTTAGATAATTTACCCAAGTTGTGTTTCAAATGAACCGACGCTTACCACATACCTTCCATTGAATTCCCTTGACATCTCTAGCTGGCCCAATTAATGTGATGACCCATAAATAATTCTAGACATTCAATTTTGATAGACGCCATCATTTGGCGCATATTTTTCATACCCGCCAATTTTGCAGTTTCCACCTTTTTATGATCGTTGGTCCTTTCTATGGAGTGCTAATGTTTCTAAGTGTGCACAAAGTTGCTTGGATATTGCACATGGGCATTTCATTTTCCTCGTGCTACTTATCCTTTCGTTGGTTTTTGTCTTTTGATGTCTAGCACGGTAATCCCTCTATTGTTGTGCGTAGTCCCCCCTTTTTCTTCAACTACTAGGAGGTTGACTATCCCTATACAGCTTCAGTCGACTCCCATTGATCATTCCTCTGAGTTCTTTTCCTCCCACGTCCTTCAACTATATAACTCCCCCATATGTGACAGTCTTTACATCATATGGTCCCAACCAATGCATTCTGATTTTTCCTGGGTGCTGAAGAGATTTACTGTCGTACACCAAGACTAGGTCTCCGCCCTTGAAATTTTTCCTCTTGATATGTCTATCATTCCAATATTTATCCCTTGATTTATGTAATTCTTGATGAAACCTTTCTAGAATCCTATCTTCTTCCATGATCATCAACTGACTTATCCTTTCTTGTACAGTGCCTTGCTCTGTCATGTTTATAATTGCTGCTACACGCAGGCTAGGTACCAAAAATTATAATGGAACCATTGCTTCTTGTCCATACACCAATCTAAATGGTGTCGGCCCTGTCAATTTTTTGCATGTGGTCATGTATTCCCATAGTACTGTTGGTATCTTTAAATCCCAATCGTCCCTATTGACGTTGTAGATCTTTGTCAGTGCATTTTCTAGGATCTTATTGAAAGCTTCCGCTGTTTCATTTGCTTGAGGATGATATGGTGTACTCTTTTGATGATAAACTTCGAACTCCTCAGTCATAGCCTTAATAATGTTGTTAGTGAAGTGAGTCCCTTGGTCACTCATCAAAATCCTTGGGCATCCAAATCTAGTGATCACTTGCTCAAATAAAAAGTGTGTTGTTGTTTCTGCGCGACAATCTTTTACTGGTGTTGCTTCTTCCCATCTTGTTAAGTGTTTTGTCACAGTAATAATATACCTTGCTCCTGACCTTTTTGTTGGTGGGTTAATTGGTCCCACAAAGTCTATTTCCCATTTGTCAAATACTTTCAAGGTTACTTTTGGTCTCAAGGGCATCTCATCCCATCTATTCAGTTTACCAACTTTCTGGCATACATCACATCTCTGGTAGTAGTATTTTGAATCTCTGTGAATAGTCAACCACCATAGTCCTGCATGCAATAACTTCTGTGTGGTAGTTTTTCCTGAGTAATGGCCTCCCGCTATTCCCTCATGGGATTTTTCTAAAATCCTAGGTCTTTCATGTTCTAGTACACATCTTCTCAAGATGTTGTCTGTACCCATATTGTATAAGTGTCCTGCAATCAATTGATAATATGAAACCCTGACTACTATATTTTTCTTCTAAGTAGAGTTGAATTCTTGTGGCACAGTCCCTGTATTCAAGTATTGAATGATGTCTGCAAAATATTCTTTAGGTACTTGGACTAAGAATAACTATCCATCGATAAATTTGTCCTCTAGAT
Organism: Picea mariana; assembly: GCA_032191745.1. NCBI lineage: Eukaryota > Viridiplantae > Streptophyta > Pinopsida > Pinales > Pinaceae > Picea > Picea mariana. Next base: position 14,082 of record JASDQU010881728.1, read on the forward strand.
TCATAGGTTCCTCTCCATTAGTGATCCTTCATAGGTGATCTGGTCCTCCATTCAACTTCCCTGGTTTGAATATCACTTTGAATTCAAATTCCTTAAACAACAATAACCATCTACAAATTATCCCCCCCCAACACTGACTTGTTGAAAAGGGATTTGAGAGATCAATGGTTTGTAAACATCTTGAAATGTTTTCCCAATAAGTAATGTCTGAACTTTTGAAGCATGTAGACCATATCTAATCCTTCTCTCTCTATGGTATTGTAATTCTGCTCCAATTCTGATAGTTTTCTTCTAGGAAATGCTATAGGATGGTCCAATTATCCTGCTCTTGGCTGTGCTAAAATAGTTCCAAGTGTTATGGTTGATGCATCTACATGCACATGGAATGTATTTTCCTTGTCTGGAAATACTAGTATTGATGCAATTACCATCTTCTCTTTCAAGGTGTCCAATCCTCGTTGGCAGTCCTCATTCCACTGTAACTTGTCGTCTTTTTTTAACAGTTTCTCCATTGGATCAGTGATTTGCACACATCCTTTTATAAATTTCCTGTAGTATCTTGTGTGTCCCAATGTTTCTCTTAACTAACGTAATTATTTTGGTGGTGGTATATTAACAATTACGACAATCTTGGCATGATCTACTAGCAAGTATTGTTTGCATACTATATGACCCAATAGTATCCCAAAAGGTGTTTCGAAGATGCACTTCTTAATGTTTAACGATATATGACACCTAATGCATCTTTCTAACATCAGCCTCAATACCCCTACATGGTATTACATCAGACTATAGATTGTCCAATTGTCCATATATACTTCTAAAAAATGGTGGATGAATTCTTTGAATAAAACTATGACTACTCTGGAAAATATTGTTGGTGCATTCTTCAGTCTAAACGAAATGATTGTCTACTAGTAGGATCCCCATTATGTGGAAACCATGGTCTTGTATCTTTCTTCCGAAGCTATCTTGATATGATGGTAGCCTGGGAATCTGTTAGTGAATGAGTAAGCTTCCTGACCTCTTACATTCTCCAACACCTCATCTATGAAAGGAATAGGGAACAGGTCATGTAGGAACACATCATTCAACTTCCTCAAGTCGACACATATCCTTATCCCTCCTTTTTTTTTTCATGAACTACCATAGGGATTACCCATTCATATTCCTCTATTGGTTCTATGATTCCAGCCTCCAACATCCTATCAATTTTTTCTTTCATATTTTTATTATATATTGCATTTAATCTATATGGTCTTTGTCTTATCGGTCTTGCCTCTGATCTGAGAGGTATATTCATTTCCACTAGCTTGCTCGATATATCTTTCATTTTTGTACACGTTGTTGGGAACAGGTCGTTGTATTCGCGCAGTAACTCTGTTATGATTTCCACTGTTTGCTCATCCCAGTAATCTCCAATGCTGGCCATTTTGGCATTCTCAAGTGATCCAATGTTGAAATTCTTCACCTTGATTGTCACAACAAATACTTTTGATTCCATAGGTGGACCTTCCCCTTCTCTTTCACCTTCAACTTTTGCAATCTGAATGTTCCGCAAATCATCTTCGTTTAGTGGTTCTTCCTGCACATGGTAGCATGACCATAATTCCTTTAGTGTATGTCTCTTCAGTTGTTTTTATTTTGTCATGAGTTCAAATTGTGGTTATATAATGAATATCACCTCTTTGATGTGTTTATGTGTTGATTCTATGTTGGGTTTCTCATGCTCAAGTGAGAAAGTAACTATAAATTTTTGTTGTAGTTTCGTCCAGTTTGTAGTTCCTCTACGCAATTCTTGATCTGTATACCAGTTTGTTGGAATCCCTTCTAATGTGTGAACAAAATGGTGAGGCCATTCCTTTGGTGATGTCATCCTCCATAGAATTCTTCACTTCTCCAATTTTTCTGTTGGTGCCCCCTTTCTGTCATAATTTTAGTTGGTTTCTTCTCTGTTCTGTGCCAAATCTGATGCGTAGTAACCACTTACATTGGTACCGGTCTTTGATTGTTTCTTTGTGTGCAACCCACCATATTGTAGGTGTTTCCTTGAGTGCTATATCTAGGGCTAAGAGCCTTTGGCTTTCTAACACTTCACATTCGTATCGTGTTAAGAATGTTTCTAAGTCATTCACTCCATGAAAGTTGGGAGGTTCCCTTATCTCCGTACATACCCATCTTACAACACGGTCTATTCTTGCGCATCTTCTTGTGGAGACTTCGTATAAACTCTGCTACCAATTATCTAAGCCCATATATGAGTCTGATGCACATGAGGTGATGCTCATCTAGCTAAGTATCCCATCGGCAATTGGGTTCACATAATATTCTTCTAGCGCGGTTGTTCTGTAGAACTAGTTAATTTCCTCCAGGTATAAACAAGTAGGTTCTACAAACCTTTCCCCTTCTGATGGATCCAATGGAGCAATGAATCTATATTCCATTGATTCAAATGTCATATTCCTCGTCTTTAAGTTGATTATGGAGTGATTTTTGAACACCCAATCCAAGACAATAAATGTTGGATACGATTTTGTGCCATCCACTATCTCTATTGCTTTGAAATCATCTTTGGTGCACACTCCATCCAGATCTACTGTCACCCCTTTTAGTCTTCCAATTGGTAGAAATTTGGGTCGATTTTCTAGTTTGAGTTGAACATGTGAATATCCTAATGTGGGTTCTCCCATGCATTGCCATGTCTTATTGGGTATCACATTTACTTCAGATCCTAAATCTAGTATAATATCTCCCATGTTGAAATCTCCAATGTTGGCATTCAATCAGAATTCTCTACTTGTTCACCTCCTTGTATGCAGATGATTAACTATTTTGTGTTCTATATTTCCATCTGCTTCTATGCTACATGTTTCTAACATATTGTGTAATACTTTCACAGATCATGGATCATTTAGTAATTTAACACAGGATTGCAAAAAACCTTTAATCATACTTACTTGTCCTTGGGACTGTCCTTCTTTTCTGTAATCTAGTGATGGAGGCATCTCGTATGCTGGTAATTCCTTAGTCTGTTGTGCAGTTGATTTCGATGCAATGTATGGCTTCAAAAATTCATATCTATCATGCTTGAATATCTCCTTTTCTTTCTGTGCATCAAACTACTTCTTCGGTTTGACATTCTTTTTCACCCATTGGTGTTGTGTTGGATCTTGTCTTACTACATCATTTCCTGTCTTGACTCCTCCCAGCATAACTATTTTGATGTTTCTTCCTTCATCCCTTTCTTCCACATAAATCCATTGAAAATTATGATTATTTTGATTTCTCTTTTCCTATAACTTTCCCAGTAGTGTAGGGAATTCCTCTATGTCATGATCTAATGCACAACAATACATACACGTTGCAGGTGGACGTGGACATTCTCTCGCATAGTGTCTTGGTTGTTGACAGTGATGGCATACCATTGGTCCTATGCCTCTTCCAAATCCTCCTCTTCCTCTTCCCCCACCTCTATAACTATCTCTATCTCCTCATGGTGCATTATACTAGGGTGTTTGGTTATACTGCACAAGATTATAGTGTGGTTGTGTCATATTGTATTGCGGCTACGCAGTGTTGTATTGTTGTTGCACAATGTTATAATGTTATTGTGCAGTGTTATACGACATTGGTACTTGGTTAAACTGTGGTGTCACTTGACCGACCATCATTTATGCTTGCACCTTGTGAGCATCTGATGTTCTTTTCCTCATCAGGTCCATGGTCCTGCAGTCCTTGTTATCATGGACTAATGACTTGCAAAAGTTTCAATATGAACTCTTAGGTACTGTCTGGTACTTCTGCATCATTGGAAATGATATGGATCATGCCCCTGTTTGTTATAGATCTCACACCATAGTCCTCCTGTTGGCAATGGATTTGGCATTCCTTCTTCCATGTAATGTGTGAATGTTGGACATTCAATCTCATGGTGTCCTTCTGTCCTATATGTGGTACACCAAATGGCTTATATTTTGTCCTTACCATTGCTCTAGTTTAGCTGGAATGTTAAGTTCTTCAGATCCTCCTTCAACTCTTCTATGGCTGGATTTGTCTTCTGATATTGGTTCTCTTCCAGTTGTAGGGCTTCTTGTAGAGCCTCTACCTGTGTCTAAAATTTATGTTGTCACAAAGGGTATTTCAAGTGTGGCAGGAGTGAATTGATAAACAAATGCCTATGTTGCATATCTTTCATGACATACTTTAGCTTTCCCTTCAATCGTTTGAATCTCTGGTCAATATCCCATATAGATTCTCCCAGTTTCTGTCTAATCTCTATCATCTCATTCATGTATTGATCCTATGAACTAGGCTTCTGGAATTCATTTATCAATAGTTTTTTGATATATCCAATCGTTTGGGTTGTTCCTGGTGGACTGTTTGCAACTAAAATCATGTACTAATCTAGTGCGTGATCTCTTAGTGTGATGGATAACTGCGCAAGTTTAGTGTCCTATATGTGCTCGGTTTTGCTTCCCATATATTTTCACAAATAAACAAGTGCTTCTCAGAGTCCTCTGATGCCTCTCCTTTGAATTCTAGTAATATGATTGTGAGATCATGTCATGTCATCCTGAATGTTGAACTACTACCTCTGTGAAGTGTAGATACTTGGCTAATTCTTCTTGAATTAGCTCCCCCATTTTTTGTTCCTTGTGTTGATGTACTTCTTACTGTCTTCCTTCTCCCAAAATTCGGTTGTCTAAGTGGTGGTGTTCTTCTTGGTGTATTAGTCGCACATGTGTTTATGGGTTCCACACTGACACTGATATGGATAGGAGTGTTTCCTTATATTCCCTCTCCTGGACCTCTCTTCTTCCTCTCATATGTCACACACAATATTTCCTCAATCTGCTCCACAGTCTAGATATTCTCTACCTCTTCTTCATCACTTGCCAAGCCTTCCCTCATGGCTATGACTCTCTTCTTGGTGTCACCTTATATTGGTAGGGTACTCCATTGTGCATTCTTCTATCTGTTGCCATGATCCGCTTGATATGGTCTTCGTCCATCATAATTGGGTCCAAGGCCTCCTCCTTCTTTTCTTTATCCATTTCTCCTTCCATTTCTCCTTCTCCTATCAGTGCTTTCCCCCTTCCCCCATGCACGTAGGGAAGTTTAGCTGTCTGAATCCATTATCATTACACCTTTTTTATATATTAATATCTTGATAGAAGTATATAATGATTTGATATACCTACCTCGAGGTCCCTTCAATAACTCTTGTTCTGCTACACTGTAAGACTTTGTTGTATCTACTACAAATTTTGTGATAAATCCTGCAACAATGTTGTCTAACCAGAAATCTACTGCACACATAAACTTATTATCAACTCATTTTAATTGCACGATATCTACATGATTCCACTCTAGCTATCTGATCCGATTTGTAGGATGGTTGTATTTCAAACGTTTTATGCACTCCTGCAATATATGTGGGGAATCATAGAAAAATACTTCATGCAAGTCATTGAATACGTACTTGTACAGATATTTGCGTAGTATCAACTTTGGGTTTCTTTTATCCTTCTGCGCAAACTCCAGCTCCTTTGTTTTCAACCAGCTCTCTATCTCTGCCTTTGTTGGATTCCACGATCTCAACATCCCCTTTTTATATTCTCATTCTCTCAATCTCTTTTTGTTCAATCTTTTATTCTTTTGATGTGTCTTCATCATGTCTCATTCACTCAATCCCATTGTGTTCCAATCAACCAACAACAAAACCATTTGTTGGTTTGTTGTCTCTTCTTCTTCTTAGGATTATTTATTGGTTATTCTAATCCTACCTTACTATCATATATTGACCCTGGTTCAGATTTGATAATCTCCCAAAAAAATCCCTCGAAAAATATCGACCCCTCTAGTAGACCAAAAGGCAACACAACACATAGGGTGTACTCTCCAGTCTGACCCGAGATAGATCTATGGGTGGCTGCAAGACTTAGGTGTTTGCAACCTGGGAATGAGTGGATATCTGTGGTTGTATCTCATAATCTTTATTGATCCAGTCTAACATATGATTATAACAGTCATTCTATTCATGCATGTGAAATACCAGTTCTAAATAATTAATTCATTCATCTAACATTTACGATTTAACAACAATAAAGATGCATACATTCATTCACATAACACATTTGTTACCGTGGTTCACCCCCTCCTGGGATACGTCCACAAATATTTGGCTCTCAAGATATTTATTATGGTTCAGTAATATGTCACACCATGCATGTTTATAATCTTAGATCTTACTCCCCTCAATAGGCTCCTCGATCCATGTGAGGATGACTAGATCACACCAAGCTCCCTAGCCTGCGATCTAACCCTTGGAATCGAGTCGCTCACTGCTTCCCTAGATCACAAACTTATCGACTATTACAATTTTTACAATTCTCTGTGATCTCTTGTCCTCTCCTTTCTCTCTCTATCTCCCTCTATCGACCATTCCCTCGGTCCATCCCCCTTACTTCCTCTAAATACTACCTATTTATATTCTTGGCTCATCAACCATTACAATACATTACAAAAACCCTAACGCTGGTGTCGTTAGGTCTTCCTTGGATGCACATCTCGCCTGCTTCCATTACACATGCTACTTTTTCTTCTAGCTTTCCTTTTCTCCTCTCTTTCTTCTCTTCCCAAAAATAGCCTTTTCTCCTGATTAGGTCTATGTCCAACAACGACCCCAGAAGTTTAGAACCCAAAAAGCTAGAAAAAAACTGCCAAGATGAAAACTGTATGTGAGCCAGTTGGAAGAGGTGGGTGGCCACTAATATCCACCCAGATCAATCCCCACCCATAGGAATAAATGGTATTCATTGCATTGAGTTCCCCCATTAGATGAGGAAATTTCTGCTAAATTTGGCCCTAGGTGAGCCACTTGGCTTGGTACAAGAGCTGCCCCACTTTGACGACATGATAAAGTTGAAGCTTCTATTGGCAATTACCCTTGACTTGTGTGTTCACGATCTGATTAGTGGATTCTTGTTCTATGTAGTCAGGGTTGAGCTCTGTCGGTGTCAATTGTTCTATTATCTCTGAGGTGTCCAATAATGGTGAAAAGTATGATCGAATGAGGTTCACATTAAACACTGGGAGCAAGCCAAGAAGGGGGAAATGTTGAGCTCAAAATAATTGTCACCCATGGCCTTGGTGATGGTGTAAGGTCCATATTAGAGTGGATGAAGCTTCCGATGGGGTCCTGTAAGGCATTCTTTTTGCAAATGCAACCAAAATTTATTGCCCAACTAAAACTTGTGTGGCACTCGGTGTTGATCATGGCATTGCTTCTACTTGGAATTGGACTTCTGCAAAATATCCTAAACCTATCAGTGGATGTGCTGTATTTGGTCAATGAACCGGGTGGCTTTGTCGGCTTTCATTTGAGTATGGGAAGCTTATTTTGGTGTGGACACAAGGGGTAGTGCAACATCCATGGGAGCCAATGGTTGAAATCCCAACCCCACCTGAAAGAGGATGTGGCTAATTGAGCTATGTATAGATTTGTTGTTACTGTGTTGAACATAGGGAAGACTCTCATCCCATATGCACAAATGCTTGGAATTGTACATGCACAAGATATGCACGATCATCTTGTTGATGAAATTGATTTGGAATTTCCTTTGGGTGTGGAAGGCCATGTATTTGGTGAGCTTGGTGTCTAGCTGTGACCAAAGGCTCGACCAAAATGTGTTGAGGAACCGACTGTATCGATCTTAGATGATGGTTTGAGGTATTCCAAAATGTATGCACACTTGTTCTAAGAATAAATTGGCAGTGGCCTCCACTGCAATTATGTTCTTGCAGGTGGCCATAATATCCATCTTGTAAAATTGATCGACAACCACAAAAACACAATAATTTCCCTTATTTGTTGAAGGAAGGCACGACATGTAGTCTATCGAGATGGATTCCCAGGACGTTTTAGGAGTAGACATAGGGGTGTGCATGCTTTGTTTCTTAATGACCAATTTGGAAATGGAGAAGTGTGTGCAGGGCCTAATATACTTGCTAACATATTGTTGAATTTTCGGCCAATAGAAATGTTGTTGCACCACTGCCACTGTCTTTTCAATGCCAAATTGTCCTACCACCTAACTATAGTGAGATTCCCAAATCAACTTATTTGGTTCACTTGATGGGATGCAGAGATTGCCTAGATGGCACAAAAACCCATCCTAAATATGGAAATCAATGACAACTATGTTTGTGCCCAACATATGGTAGGTTGTGGTGAAGTCAAGATCTATATCATAGAATTGGGGCCATCTAAAGGTCTCATGTCCGCAGGAGTGTAGCACCGTGGTTAGTGTTGCAACTAGAGGTCAAATGAGGAAGTCGATGACACAGTTGGTGCTCCCTGCCTTATACTTGATGTTGAGATGGAATTTATGCAAGTATGTGGACCGTTTTTGTTGGTAGTCATTATGCAATTTTCCTTGTGTTTGCATGAACTACAAAGGCTTATGATCAATGTGGATAATTGTCTCCTTCCCGAGAATGTAATGCCTCAATTGGTGGAAGACTTGTACAATGGAGTACATTTATTTTTCATAAGTGGGGTACTTACAGATAGTATCTTATAGTGTCTCACTATGATAGGCCACGATATGCCCATGCTAAGTGAGAATTGCATCCACAACATAGCCTGAATCATCTGTCTCAATATCAAAAGGCTACTACAGTTTGGGTAATGAGAGCATCGGGGTTGATCACAAGAGCTGCTTCAAATCATTGAAACATTTATGTTACAACTCACCCCACACAAAATTTTCCTTTCCACCACCCTTGGTCCCTAGGATTAGGGCCAATGTAATGTGGGAGAATCCCAACACGAACTTGTGATAGAAATTGGCAAGGCCTAAGAAGCTTCGAAGCTCAGTGAGTGTGGTCGGGGTTGTCCATTCATGAATGACCTGGATCTTGGCTGGATCTACATGCATCTGATGCTAATCAACAATGTATCCTATGTACTAGACCCTGTTCATGTTGAAGGGGCATTTTTCCAAATTTGCATATAGCTTGTGTTGTCATAGAGTGTGCAGAACCTATTGAATATGATGAAAGTGTTCTGCCCAACTCTTGTTGAAGATGAGGATGTCATCCAAATACACCACTACAAAAGAATTGGTGAAAGGCCACAAGATATCATCCATCATCCTCATGAAAGTTATTTGGGAATTTTTCAAGCCAAAGGGCATCACCAACCATTCAAAAAGACCATTTTTGGACTTGAAGGCAGTCTTCCATACATTGGCCTGCTCTATTGGGACGTGATGGTAGCTACACTTCAGATCAATATTACTGAAGTATTTCTCCCCCCTTGAGCTAGTCAAGGAGATCATCAATTCAGGGAATTGGGTACTGATTCCTGACTGTGATGTTATTTAGAGCCCAATAATCAATGCAGAGTCACTAGGTCCCATCTTTCTTCTACACAAGAACAATTAAGCTTCCACAAGGTGATAATATTGGTCAGATGTGCCCCTTTTAGAGTAACTCTTGGATCTGATGCTTGATTTCCTCATTTTCTGATAGAGATTGGTGATAGACTAACCCATTGGGTAGCAGTGCACTGAGGGTTAGATCAATTGAGTGCTTGACATGATAGTGTAGAGGTACCCCAATGGGTGAGGATAAGATTTCTTTGTATTCTTCCACGACCGTATCCACTTTCTTTTGCTGCATGGAGAGACCTACTGTGAAGGCCATGGATGTGATTGCAACCTTCAACTCACTTTCAACATGAATCCCGAAGAAGAAAAACTTCTCGGTCTGAGAGATGAACTTCCTGCAATGATTTACATAGATCAAGGAAATGGTAGTAGGTAGGAATACCTTAGGTATCATGTACAATTACCTATCCAAAGTAATAATAACACTATGAGGCCTAGACTCATATACAACATGAGGTTTCCATAAATAAGGTTGGCCTAAAAGAACATCACAAACATCAAGGAGGGTGACATCATACAATACCTCATCTTTGAAGAGCTTGATGTCATAGGGTAGGAGAAACTGTTGGATGGCCTATAAATAGGTCCCTTGGTAGATCCATCCAATGGTGTATGACTATGGGTGTGGTGTTTTCGGCAGATCCAACCACTTGACAAACTCCGCTGAGATAAGGTTCTTCTGGCTACCACTATCAACGATGAAGTGTATAGGAGTACCCTTTACCCACATATATGAATGAAAGAGGTGCTCACCTTCCTTTGGTTCATTAGGTTCACCAGGTTGGACCTTAGTGGTAGCAATGGTGGCACTGGTTTCTACATCAATGAATCATCCCCATTTTTTTGGTTCTAACTCAGAGTCAGAGCCCACATCTGATTCAAAGGATTTCACCTCAACCACCAATGATTTCTTTGAGAAACATTCAATGATGTTATGCTAGGGGCTCTTATGGAGCTCACACCACTTCCCAGTGTCTTTCTTTGTTTTCCCATTTTCCTTCTTTGTTTGTGGCTTAGACTAGTTGTCCTGAGGCTATCCATCCTTTCTCTACCAATTTTTTTATGGGTTGGGGTCACCTTTTCCTTGCTTCTATTATGAGGGATTCACAAACCAAAATGGACATGTCTTCTGTTTAAGCTTCTGCTCGATTTTGACAGCATATCTATAGGACGCGCCCATGAAAGAGATGTCCAAAAATTCCATTTCCGCCTGGATGTATCTATGCATACCACTGTGGTACTTGAACACCAAATGTCATTTATATTCTTTGATATGCATCTTGGTGCGTAGCGTATGAAAGACATTGGTGAACTCTGGCACTATTTGTTCCCTTTCCTATCACAGTGTGGTTCATCTTGTATATAAGTCTTCATAACTTCCAACAGGGTAGTATTGTTGCTTAATACCATCCCCAAAAGAACCCCAAATGGGTGCGACTACAAATAATGTAGATTCCTCTGTTACCTTTTTCTCACACAAAGTCTCCCACCAATATTTGACATGGGGGACGGCCTTAAGGAGAACAAATGTTATCTTTTCTCTATCATAAAAGTTATGGAAAAAAAAAAACCTTCTAGAAGGTTTAATCATTTGTCTACAACATCAAAATCTGTTTGAACTTCAAATATAGGAATATCAAAATTGATTTCTACCTTGAAGGGGGTGACACCTCCACTCGAGGAAGATGTGTTTCCTGTTGGTAGTAGTCGAAGGATTTGTGCAAAATTATCCATCATCGTGTTCCTCTGTCATGTGAGGGATTCCTTGAACAACAATTTAAATGGATCTCCTACCCCACCGTCTATCTTTTCTTCCCCCATTGGTGGTCGTCAGGTTTGGTGAGGCTAATCTTGTAAAGGCTCAACCGGTTTGAGTTCCAACTACTTATACCCTGACCTCATTGGGGACATGCATAGAGAAACAAATGAAGAGTACATCGCTTTGATACCACTGATCCATATTTATGAGAGGAACAAAATGAAACAAAGATCTATAAAATTAACACAGATATATAAAGAACAATAATAAAGATACAATGAAACTTAACTTATGTTCAATAAAGAAATCTCTCGAATCTGTAAAATGTAGAATGAAACAATATTGCTCGAATGGTGGTAGCTAATATCTAAGAAGATATGTGGAGGCTAAGTGAATTCACGTGAGCACATTATAATGAGGAATCCTTGCCTTTTTAGCATCAAGAAGTAATCATAAAACCCTAGGCATCTAAAACCCTAACCCTAGGAGATGAAGCACCAAAAGTCATGTGGGCCCCCATGGGGTAAGTTGGTACATCAACTTCCTGGGATCGTAACTTTTGCATATGATATCTCCTTTAGGCGCACAATAGCCTGCTGGAAAGGTCTATCTAAGGAATAAACTTTTTATCATTACACTCTAACTCCATCATATAGTGTGACTTTGGCGAGCCCAAAAAGCATTTTTTATGGCCTCAAAACGACCTTGAATGTTTAGGACCTGAAAAGCTAGAAAAACATTGCCAAGATGAAAATTGTATGTGAGCCATTTGGAAGAGGTGGGTGGCCACCGATATCCACCAGGATCATTCATAATTATAGGTGAAAGGAATAATCATAATGACCAGGAATGTGGGTAGAGTGAAATAATAAGGGAATTTGTGGGCACATAAAGAAGTAGACGTATGCTCGTGAACAAATAAATAGTTGTACATGTTTAGTTTTCTCAATCAAAAATAGTCACATGTATAAAACATTTCAATTTGTTATACAAAAGGAATTCCTCAAATTAGAAAATTTAAAACTTGTGTCAATATAATTGGTCATGAGTAATAATTATAGGATTTTCCCGAAAACATTATGAGTTGGAAAATCAAGACTGTTGTAACTAAAAGTCTCTAGAAATCAAATGTATATCATACATTATTAGTCTAAAAAGAAGTTATTTCCATGGAGAAAGGGATGGAAAACTTTGTATTGAAACTGTGTAATTTCTTATCAGTTTGAATAATAAAGAGAAGATCATATATCTATTGTAGATATCTCTTGCATATGTGAGATTGTTCAATTAATCACTTTTGTAAGTTGAGCTTTCTGCACATTTTTCCTTTTCATGAAATTTATTTTATGAATTGACGATTTTGGTGAGAGATATTTATTGGATATAGGAATAATTATATTATATTTTTCGAATAACTATTTATTCATAAAATACAAATGTATGTATTTTCACGTAAAATTTTATTGAATCATGTGAACTATTTCTTTAGATTCAATAATTAATTTCTCTTCTTGTATTTGATTAAAAGAAAATTTCTCCCAACTATATAGCATTTATATTAGTTAGATATATTATTAATTATAGTTATTATATAAATTCTTAGATTAAATACTTTCAACCAGATCGATATTACATTGTATCCAACCTTTTTTGGTGGCAACCAGGCCCACATACCGGTGAATATTTCTACCCCAAACAAGAGTGAGTCTAATTGGGACATACCATTGGGTGATCCTCCCTTGTTGTTTTTGGTAGAATGTTTTAGACAATCAACAATTTTTGGCACTAGAAGGAGAGCCAAATGATTTGAATGGAAAGAAGAAAATCAAAAACCATTAAGCCATCCATATCAACTCAATCCACACCTCAACATGAACCATCAACTACAAACTCATCCAAATAAACTGTGCAACCTTCTAAACCGGTTGTATCAGAACCATATGTACATTTAACTATGCCATAGGAACTTGAATCCCAAAGTAACCATGTTATAACATCTCAGGATGAAACTATTGATACAAGTTTAACTACAAAAAAATGGTTGTATAATCTAGCATTACTTGAGTTACAGGCATCACAGGTTCTTACTAGACCTCAAAGTAAGGAACAAGGTTACTCACCTATTCAATTTTCTCTCCCACATAAAGGTATGTTCCCGAGAAAGGAACAACCAAACGAGTCAAAAATGTTTTTTGAAGTTTATCCAAATTCATATTTATCTAAAGTATTACATGGAAAATCATAACCAAGTTTTTTAACATTTTAATTGTCTGGTAGCACATGAAAACCACCATCACCTCGTAAAGGTCATCGAGAGTCTCCACGTAACTTCCTTGAGCAATCACCTGAAGGAAGTCCTAATTACACTCACAGAGCTTCACCACCGCCTAGTGCAAGAAGGTCACCACTGAGGAATATGGCTAATAAACCAAGGAGACTATGCCTAACACCTGGAGGAGTAGTTCTATCATGGAAATTACATGATTTTCCAAATCACATGGAGAAGTTTCTTCCCAAATATGATCTAGATACCAAAAAATCTCTAGAGGATCATGTAATTAAATTTATGCTAGTAGCTAACTTAATGGTTGTTAAACATGAAGATGTTGTTCGTAGATTATTTTCACTTACCTTTGAAGGAAAAACATCTACATGGTGTTTCACATTACCTCAGGGGTCTATCACTAATTGGAATGAGTTCAAAACTACATTTCTTAAATAGTTTGGTGAAGACAAGACACCATCAACCTTACTTTTATAACTTTCTTGAATCAAAATGAACCCCAAAGAAAAAATTAAGGATTTTAATGAGGGGTTTTTGACGATAATGAAAAAAATACCAGATGAATAAATACCTGCAACTAATTTTTTTATTGAGTTTTATACTGCTACTCTCCCATCCTCTATTGCAATATTTGTTAAGAGAGAAGGTAAATATACTTTAGCCGATACATTTGAAGAAACTCTAGTTGTAGAAAATCAAATGCTTAGTATTGTAGGAAAGTTTAAAGTAGAAGGAAATAAACTTTTCCTAGTGTAAAGAAAGTGACAACAATGAAAACAATTGAGAAGGAGACAATCGATACGGATAGTTTAGAGAAAATCACTAAAACATTGTCCAATGACATAATTGAACTTAAGAAAATATCGGGAGAAGGAACCTCTTATAATAGATTTTGGAGAGATTCATTCAAAATAACTAATACATCTCCAAAGAATCAAAATCCTCCTGCCGATGAAATTCATCTTGCATATTTTTCCCAAGAATTGTTTTTTAGAGCTCATAGCGCTAACCATTTGGAGAGGACATGTCCTTCATTTGTAAATATGTTTAATGTTTTTACTCAGATGGAGGAAGTATAATAAAACAATACTAATGGAAATGAATGGGAAGAAGAAGAGACCCATGAACTGTCAGTTACTATTAATTGGGATATTTCCATAGGCATAATTGATGAGGGCAAAGACGAGGTCGAGGATTGTGTGGCTCAAACTAGAAGAAAAATGTTATAATTTTAGAAGTTACAATTATCTTCTTTAACATTCATTAACAATTTCATGTAATAGGCTCACTGAAAGATAAAAAATCACATAACACAAGATATATCATGGGAACCCCTCGTGGGGGAGAAAATCGAGAAATTAATTCTTCAATATAGATTCCTTCAACCAGTACATTGTCATGTTATAGCTCTCCACAAATAGACCAAGACCAAGATACCAAATACGAAGAAACCAAGACCTCTTGGGATAGACCTCCTTTTCTATGCTCCAAATAGACAACATAAGGCGAGTTGTGTGTGTATATAAATGAGAGTAAATTGACCTCTATTTATACACATAACTTGACTACCGAAAAGATGCAACCCTAAGAGGGGTCGTTTTGACTTTTACAATAAGGATAACAATAAAATAATAACTTCTTTTGAGCCTATTTATACCATACGATTAGAATAACATTCTTGAGGATTGACCAATACAGATACAAAATAATATCTTTCGTATTCATGTAAAAATATCAACACTCCCTCTTAACTAGGAATATATTCTTTACTTCCACACAATATCATGACCATTGACTGTTGAACATATGAATCTATACATCACCAGATATCCATAGTACACCATGATTTCATAACCAATGCATCCAAGGCCTATGGGTAGCTCTCAAATAGCTTCAACATGTCACCATGACATCCACTACCCAAAAATTCATCTGTACCTCATCATGTGCACCCCTGTGACTTCATAGAAAATGCATCCAAGGATTATGGGTAGCTCTCAAATAGCTACAACATGTCCCCAAGACATCCACTACCCCGCAATGCATCTATACCTTGTCAGTCCCTTTGAAGAGGGACCACGCCAAGATTTTCCTTGAAGTGCTCAAACTTCGTCTTCGAAAGTGGCTTGGTCAACACGTCTGAAACCTTTTCCTCGATAGTCACATACTGGATCCTCACTACTCCCCTCTGCACCATATCCCTAATATAGGGATGTTTGATATCGATATGCTTCGACCTATCATGGAACACCGAATTATTTGAAAACTTCACGCAAGTCTGGTTATCACACCAAATGTAGGTTTCCTCCAGTTTGAGACCAAATAACCCATACAATAGCTTCCTAAGCCACACTGCTTCTCTACATGTTGCACATGCTGCAACATATTTAACCTCGACCATACTGAGTGCTACACATGAATTCTTCCTGCTGCTCCATGAAACCATATTGGATCATAGAGTTAAGCAATATTCCAAAGTACTCTTTCGATCAAGAATAATTCTAGCCCAACCTGAATCCGAATATCCATATAACCCAAACACATGGTCTCTCAAATACTTGAGACCATAATCCAATGTACCCTTAGGGTACCTTCTCACATGTTTTTCTCTGACCAAATGAACCTACATGGACTGCTCCATATACTGACTCAGGGTGTTCAAAACAAAACATATATCTGGTCTTGTGTTCATTAAGTACATCAATGAACCCACCATCTTCCTGTATAAAGTAACATCCACAGTATTTGAAGCCATACCTTGAAACAAATTCATATTTGATACCATAGGTGTAGCTATTTCCTTGCAATCCAACATATCGAACCTCTTTATGATTTCCACTGCATACTTTCCTTGATTCAGAAAGATCTCATCATGTCTTTGCCATACCTTGAGACCCAAAAATTAATTCATCATCCTTAGATATTTCATCCGAAACTCAACAATCAAATTTCTCTTATATTCTGAGATGAGCTTTTCCACACCTGTTAGAAACAATTCATCCGCATACAACAGTAGTATTATTGGACCATCATCCACAACCTCAAAGTAAAGGTTAGGATCTGCACAACTCTTTGTAAATCCTAAGATCGTTAGAAAACTATAAATCCTTCCATACCATGCTCTGGGTTCCTTATTTAATCCATATAAATCCTTCTTCAATATGCGCACATGTGTCTCCCTATCATGTACCTCAAATCCTTGTGGCTGCTCTACATATACTTCCTCTTTTATTTTACCATTCAAGAAGGTTGCATTCACATACATCTGATGCACCTTCCATTTAATTACTATGGCCAATGAAAGTATAGTACTAATCAAGGTTTATATCGCCACGGGAGAAAATGTCTCCTCATAGTCAATTCCCTCCTTCTGAGAGAATACTCAAGCCACAAATTTAGCCTTATACTTTTCAATACTTCCATCAACTGCATGTTTCATTTTGTAGATCGATTTTGAACATACTATTGATTTATCCTTTGGTATGGGGACCACATCCCATACATCATTATTTACTATGGACTGATATTCCTCCCTCATGGGATTCTTCCATACACTCTTTTTTGCAGCCTCTTCATAACTAGATGGTTTTGAATCCATGATATCACACAAACATGCCACATAGCTAGAATACAGTTTTGGATTCTTACTTTCCATGAGATATTTTTCTGGGGCACCATATCTTTCTGCATCTCTGATGATCTCATGTTCCCATGCTAGTCTGCTCTTGTGAGAAGGAATATATACTAGCATTTGAAGTTTTTCCATGTCATTATCCTCATGAATGACTTCCTCTAGTTCAACTACTTCTACATATGGAACTCTAGTAACTTCATTCTCCTCCTCATGAACCTGTTTTGCACAGTCATGTTTTGATTTGATAAAATATGCACTCTCATCCAAGGTGAGATCTCAACTAATATCAACTTTCCGATGATTGAGAATATATATCCTGTATTCCTTCAATGTGTCACTGTAACAAAAAAATATGCCATTCTTTTTGGATGGATCCAATTTTGTCCTCTTTTCCTTGGGGACATGCACAAATACGAGGAAGCCAAATATCCTTACATGGCTGACTCCGAGCTTCTATCCTGAAAACATCTTCTCTGGTGTCTTGTTTTCAAGTAATTTGTGGGGACTTATGTTTTTCACATACACTGCATTTGTTTCTGCTTCTTCCCACATATGCATAGGTGGATCTTGATCATGGATCATAACCTTCACTACATCCATGATCATATGATTATTCCTTTCTTTTACTCCATTCTGCTAAGGATTGTAGGGAGTAGAAATATCCCTCTTAATACCATCTTCCTTGCAGTATTCTTCAAATTCCTCTTAATTAAATTATCCTCCATTATCTGATTGCAAGGTCTTTATCTTCCACTTTGTCAGGTTATCTACTAGTTCCTTAAATTATTTGAATTCTCCAAACACTTCATTCTTTGACTTCAGAAAATAGATCTAAGTTTTACATGAGTAATCATCAATAAAAGAAACATAATATACATACCCGCGTAGTGAAGTTTCTAACACAGGTCCACACACATCTGAGTGAACAATGTCTAATACTATTTTGGTTCTGCTATTGTTGTTGGGAAAGGAGTGCTTCACATTATTTCTTCGTGCATAACCTTTGCACATGTTGTCTGGATTTTCATGGATCTATGATAGTCCCATCACCATCTTTCTCATACACGGTAGGGCCTTTTCATGTAGGTGAGAAAATATCCTATTCCATAATTCATTGGGATTCACAGTGTCATGAATTAAAGTTGAATCTGATCTCCCTTTCAATTTATAGAGCCCTACATCTTCAACTCCGATGACCATAACATCATCAAAATTCTTCCCTCTAGGACACATAAGAAATTGTCCATCAGCAAATGAAACTCTGTAACCCTTCTCATCCAATGTTAAAATCGAGTGAAGGTTCTTCTTCAATCCAGGAACAAAGAGAACTTCCTTCATCTTCATTGGCTTTCCCGAGTCTAACTTGTAGGAGGCTTCTCCTACTCCTTTGATCAGATATTGATAGTCATCTCCCAATTTCACCTTGTTCGATGAATACTTATGAGTAAGGTTAGATAAGGAGTCTTTATAACCTGTCATGTTCTTGGAAGAACCACTGTCCACCAACCAAATGTCACTTCCATGAGTGACAGTTCCTGTAAGGGATGAGATAAGAACATACTCCTCATCAATTGATTCATCTTCCTTTGCAACCTTCTTGGGTGGCTCATCATATTCAAATATATGAACATGATGCCTTTTACCTTCTTTATTTTCCCTTGGTCTCTGAATGAGGGAACAATTCCTAGAAATGTGTCCCATTTTATGACAACATAAACATCTGATATTTGAGTTATTTATTCGGCCCTTATGAAACTTCTTGGGTGAGGAGGGTTCTTTCTTTCTCTTTCCTTTCCTAGTGTGGGTGGCTATGGCTTGATCATCATTTGTCATGTTCTCTTCTCTTGATGTCGTCCTTGCTTCTTCTTGGTTTTAATATTCCCATATCCTACTGAACTTGGGTAGCTTCCTTCTTGAGCATATATGTTGAATAAATGCATCCCATGACCTTGGGAGGCCATTCAAGGTGGTCATCGCCATTTCTTCTCCATTCATTGTATCACCGATGGATTCTATCTTCTCCTTGATCTAGTTCACTCTTGATAAGTAAGAGTGGATGGTTTCTTAATTCTTCATCCTCACGTTCTTTAACTAAGTTCTCAAGGCCATTCTTTGGTTGATGTTGTTCCCTTCAAACATTTGGGTTGGAATCCATAATTTCTTTTGGAGTGGATAATGAATATATGTGATGAATAAGATGGTCCTTAATGTATTCTACAATAATCCTCTTTGCTTTGACCATATCCTTCTTGTTCTTTTCTTTAGCCTCATCTCCGTATGGTTCTGAAACCTCTTCTTTAGTGAAATTCTCTAGATCATGTTATTCTAGGAGGAGGGATAATTTGTACCTCCAGGATATGAATTTGTCATCTCCCTCCAGCTTATCATCAATCTTGGTTCTGGTAGTCATCCTTCCGCTAAATCAAAAATCTTGTATTCTGAAGAACTGATCCAGGGAAAAGATGTGCCCCACTAGGGTGCACTTGATGTTGTTCTTGTCTTTTCCGGAAACCACTCCTATCAATAAAAACACTTCTTTTTTCTTCTAGATATGTGAACTATGTTTTGTTCAGGCCTTCTCTGATACCATGATATAATTTTAGAAGTTATAGTTATCTTCTTTAACATTCGTTAACAATTGCATGTAATAGGATCACTAAAAGATAAACAATCACAGAACACAAGATATATCCTGGGAAACCCTCATGGGGGAGAAAACCTAGCAACCAATTCTTCAGTATAGATTCCTTCAACTAGTACAATGTCATATTATAGATCTCCACAAATAGACCAACACCAAGCAGGGATGATTTTAGGGGCTAAATTTCGCTCATGGGCTAATTTTCCATGGTTTTTCCCAAAACAAGATTCGCTATTTTAAAAATGATTCGCCCAAATTCTATAGGATAAAATGATTTTACCTTAAAAATCGCCAAAATTTTATAAAAACTACATAAAATCCTTATAAATTTGAATAATTTTACAAAAATATTGCCAAACATTTATAGTTGGCGTACAAAGGATTAATAAAAATCGCCAAGGTTTCTACGTTTTAAAATAAATTTATGTCCTTAAAATCATCCCTGGCACCAAGATACCAAAGACCAAGAAACCAAGACCTTGTGCACTAGACCTCCTTTGCTATGCTCCAAATACACAAGAGAAGGAAAGTTGTGTGTGTGTATAAATGAAAGGAAATCGTCCTCTATTTATACGCATAACTTGACTCTCAAAAAGACGCGAACCTGAGAGGGGTCGTTTTGATTTTTACAATAAGGATCACAATAAAATAATAATTTCTTTTGAGCCGATTTATAAAATAAAATTACAATAACCTTATCGAGGTTTGACCAATACAAATACAAAATAATATCTTCCATAGTTACATCAAAATATCAACACAAAAGACCTCCAACAAACATAGGGTCTCCTTCTACATCCTATCCAATGACGAAAACTTATTCCAAGAAAAAAATGAATTCAGGTACATGTAAATCTAGTTTAATTTCTTATAAGTTAGATTATGATCTAGTCGAAGACATTAAAAAGAATAGAGCTAATATATCTTTATTTTAATTGTCTAAAATCAGACAACATAAAAATAAATTATTACAAGAATTAGATAGTAATTGTTTTGAAAATAATGCATCTACTATGGAGAAACGAACAAAGGAAAAACAATTGTGAGTTCTTTACCATAAAACACATCTAATGTAAATACAACATTAATAGGGAAAAAATCTAGTTCACATACTCCACCATTTTTATTTACATTTGAAATACATAATATAAATGTTGACAATCACTTAGTGGATTCAAGGGCATTATCCAATGTGATTATGTATTGTGTTTGCAGAAAAATTAATGTTGACCCTAAAAGGACCACTATCCAAATTACCTAGTTAAATCGATCAAGTGTCAAGGTGTTAGGAGAATCAAAGGATGTGTTGATTAGATTATCCTCTAATCCCAAAGTTCTCCATATTATAGATATTGTGGTTGTAGATATCTCATAATCTTAAGGTTCGTTACTTAGTAGAGATTGGCCTGGAAAGTGAAATGGGTATTTTGCAATAGAGTGGTCACATCCATTGTTATCTTGCAATGGCCAAAAAAATAAAATTAAAGTAGAATGTGAAAGGCATATGAAACACATTGTAACCTATTTAAATGATCATAATGAGATTGTGATGTTGTCACAGTCGATTCTTGGTAACTATTGTTTAGATTCATTTTTTGGTAATCTTATTGTGGAGCGACCACTTTTTGTAGATTCATGTCAGCAGTTTGAGATCCTTCATACTACTTAGATTGGTGTAATGAATTGTACAAATTTAGTTTTAGATAATTTAAATTTAAATGTAGATACTGATTTATGGATTTTATGTTTTCATAACTCCAAATCAAGTGAGGTTGTAGGTGTAGGATGCATCCTCAAGGATCCAAAAGGTAATAAACATATGATATCTCACATGTTGGAGTTCTATTGAACCAATAACATCGCTTAGTATGAGGCACCAATTCAAGGTATCATAAAAAAATATTGATTTGAATATGAAGCAATTAAAGGTTATCAGTGATTCCAAAATTGTAGTCAAATGGGTAAGAAATTTAATACACTCCATTTCAAATCACTTGAGAAATTATCACCATGAGGTATGGAATTTAATTATTAATTTTTATGCATTTAATATAATTTATGTACCACAATATTGTAATTCATATATTGACTTTCTCACTAATGTGGCATCAAAGTCAATCCCTTCTGTTGATTTCTCATCTAACAAATTCTTTGTTGAATTAATTTCCAGGCCCTCATCCCTATTAATGTTACTGTAACAACCCTAGTAGAATATATGTTTAGGGAATTATTAAGTAAAATTTATTAGGTAAGTAATTTTTCTAACATATTATTAATTAAACAAAGATTGGTATAATGATACTAATTAAATATTTATTAATTAATTAATGATTACAATTTGATTAATTAATTACATGTTACATTCATTGACATGGGTATTAAATTAATAGGGTTAATAAATTATAAGTTTAATTTGTTAAAGACTTATGTACACGGAAGGGGATAAGACATTGAACATAAAGGGATAAGATATTAATTATAAAGGGATAAGATATTAATTATAAGGGGATAAGGTAATAAATGTGTAGGTAAGGAAGTAAATGAAAAGAAGGCGGTGAAGNGGGGGGATCATTCGATGGGGAATTTTATTTTTGGAGGATTCTCTTGGATTGTGCAGGGGAGTTGGAGTTCTGTAGTCGGGAAGGGTTAGTACAGGGGGCACCGGTTTGCTGGGGGTTTTGGGCACGGGGGCTAGGATATCCATATGGTATCCTGGAGCTAGGTAGTTGTCCTAGTTGGCAGGGTGGAAACTTGGTTTTGGGCAGAGTTGGTCCATGGCTTCAAGTTGGGCAAGGCAGTAGCAGGAAGGTCAATAAGGCAAGTGGAAAGCGGAGGGTTAGCATCAGACCAAGGTAATTTAAATTAAGTATTTGTTTTATTTCGGTTATGGAATCATTGTTCGTTATGATAAATTTATATGCGTATGTGCTGAGTTTATAAGAAATTACTGAGTTACTAAAATCAAGTAGATATTACTGTTACAGTTTATGGAATTAATGGATGTTAAATTTATATGGTCACTACACATCGTGTCAGAGCTTCAGCTTGAAGCACTGGGGCCTTAAGGGCCAAGTTAATTGAAACAATATTGTTACATAATCCCTACTTCGTTCAGTGAAAACATACGTCCATTCTTTTTACAAAAGAATACATCTCATCCCTTTAATTGGGAACGTATCTCATCTTTTCCTAACTAACCCTTTAAAAATAGCTCCCTAAAAAAAAATATATATATATATATATACACAATAAATAAAATTGTGCTTTTACTTGCATGTCAAAACCAGTCCCCTAAAAAGACAAATCTATTTCTGCGAATCCTTCCAATAAAAGCATGCTCCCGCAACATAAAGTTGTAAACAAAGGATGTAAAGCTGAGAACCTGCAGGAGCCTACTAGGTATGGCTAAGGCTTGTCTACAACTATAAATTTTTAATAAACATATTAGTTTGTTTCTGCAAAATAAATTAATTAATTAATAAAAAAAAAATCCAAATGTTTAGATTTTCACCCAAATCTACCAAGGCTATGTCAACGTAAAAGACAATTTTACTATACTGAACTGAATTTCGCCCAATGTAAAGCATCTCACAACCTACTTTAAGCAAAGTCGTAGAATTTACTTTACTTTATGTTGATAGAAAAAAAAAAAAAAAAATTGTTGTGGCATTGTTGGAATATCAATCCACACGCCTACGATATCTTACCAGAAACAAGAAACATAAATAGAATAAGAAACGTGAACAGCAAACGCAAGACGCAAAACCGATTAGAAATCCATTGTGCTAGCAGGCATCAGGCAAGTACCACTGGAAACTAGATTGAAACCTGTTGAATGCTTCCTCCCCCTGCATAGAAAGAGCTTCTTTAAATAATTTATTTGCTTGCTCATAAAAATTTCTGTATATACAGGAAAATGACATCCTCCGCAATTGTTGAGATGTTTCCATGTGAACTGCTGCACCGGACCATCAAGCTCATAGCCTGAATGTGTGCCATGAACATAGAGATTGTCAGTCCCATAAAAACTGCTCGGTTTATATATATTATTAGTGAGCTGAGAGGGAAGGGAATAGGCACAGTGCGGATCTACCCCATTGGTTAGCCATAATATAGAACATTCAGATAATAGATAACAATAATAAATTCATCAACTATGGAAATTTTCTCGGGCGGATGTCTGGAGTCGTCGTGGTCGGAGAGAGAAATTCAAATTTCAGAAAACTTCACTTTTACCTCTAAAATTATGTTCATGGTTGGTAAGATTACCAACTTTTCAATGTGGCATCTAACATTTGCCCTGTTCATGAAGAATTTTGAGTCTCCCATGACCTGGGGGCTTTCTGTGCTTCTTTGCATTGCATTTTTCATATGCAACCATAAAGCATGAAACTCGGCTCTATTATTTGTGCCTGAACCTGCTGCATACTTGAAAGAAATAAAATGATTTTAACATATAAATAAAATGCCTCAAACTCCATAAAACATACGCCCATTCACCGACAACACCCAACGCATCAAGTGCCCAAATCAGGCAACAAGGAAGGAGGAGCCCACGAGGGGCATAATATGCACTACGCGGCCTGCAAAACAAAAAAGAAGAATCCAAATCGTGCAAAACTATGCCATATATCAAACATATAATATAACAAATTGCCAAACATATGGGCATGGGAGGAGAAGCCCGCGGGTTTGACCACGGGACTCCCGCACCCATAACAACTACAACTACAAACGCACCACCGCCAAGCAACTACAACTACCAGCAGCCAACACTTGCATGAGAAAGTTGCATCCATTGCGGCTTCTCTGGAATGAGGCAATGATGATATCACTGCGGTGAGTTTGATATCATTATCCAGAGATATTTTGCATTTTTATTTATATTAGGAAAACAACTTGTTTGTAAGCATGCGTTGTAGGACGGAATAGGTATGTTGATCCACAGAGAGCAGAGAGGGCCAATGATGTCAATAAATATTTTCTACTCTTAATGGCTTTGCCGACATCAATGCTAAAACAAAGCAATATCATGTTCATGTGGATACGTCGACAATAGCCACTATTACAACTCTTGCATAGCCATGCAAAGTTTCTGCATTTTGAATTTTGAAGTGGATACAGAGGAGAGCTAGCACTTGTTTTGGTTGAAACTAGTTTTGATACAATTCATAATGGGACTTGAAGCAACAGCTAAGGGTTTGTTGGGTAATCCTATTCTGAACCCAACTACAAACATCTCGTCCAAAACTTCACGAGTTTTGGGGGCTACCTGGCAGCAACACGGTGCCACTGTATATTCCATTGTAGGGTGTGGACCCTAGTTATGATTAGGAGGGGTGGAGGCATTTCCCACCGTGTATCCTCCGAAACCTGAAGTCATGGGAGGATGGTGTTAGTTCACGCTCCCCAAGACATGTGATGACGACTGTCAGATGCCTGCTAGGGAAGTTTGTTCGAGATAGCGACACTTCCTCTTACGGGTTCTATTTGGAGTTAGGTCAATATAGTTGACGCTCCAAGATAGTCTAGCAGAGGAAGGATAGGAATGGAGATGGAAGTAGGTTAGGGAGGAAGGATGAGTAGTAATAGTTGAGAAGGTATGGAGATCTGTCTGGTGGTGGAATTTAATGT
>JASDQU010881729.1:22100-32948 GCA_032191745.1 Picea mariana
TACCCCCAAGTGTGAACCTGACGAGAATAGAAGACTCCGGGAAGCAAGAGAAACCCTAATGAATTGGCTAATAACCCTAGAAGCCTTGTCGGCTCAAGAAGATAATTTATATTAGGCTATTAGCCTCCAAGAGAAGAAGTCGGACAAAAATAATAATAATATACTGAACAGACACTATCCAGAAGGAGAAGTCGGCCCCAACAAATCTGGCAGAACCAGTATAAATACAGGGCGCCAGTTCTCATTTGTCACATCTCAGTACTGCAGTTTTCCCAATTGGTGCGCACTGCAGTTGTAGTCTGGTGCGCAGGTTTGGAGGAGGGTTGCAGGTGCAGCTGTAGTAGCAACAAGTTCAATATTTGGTTTGGATATCTCTTGGCTAGGGTTTGGAACATCTGATTAGTCTTTTGTGTTGTGCTATCCTTGGGAAGAGATGTGTTGCTCTTTGTTTGGCTATCTAGCCTAGGGTTTGCTTCCGGAGGAATTCTCAGGTCAAGGTTAAGGTGCTCAAAGGGAGGCTTCGACCTGTGGTTGGGTGACGAGGGTATAGTCAATGGTAAAACGAGCACACCATCTTCTATATTCTAACAAGAACCTAGTAGAAGCTGTAAACAATCATCAAATAATATTAATATATGTTCCATTTCTGAGGAAGGCATACCTATGCTCAGAATACAAGATGACTCAAAGCATAGTTGTCGACCAATACATTGTGGATCCATGAGAATACTAAATAAGGATATGGCCACCAGAGATACAATGTGGATCCATACCTCCATGAGATGAACTGATCGCAACCATGAAAAATACACAGTGGAGCTACTAGATGGAAAAACATAGCCACGAATCAATATAATGTGGATCTATGTGAAAGTATATATATTAGTAATATTTCAAACATGATCATTGTACCGAAATCTTTTACATTCTCAAATAATATCCATCGCAGCTTAGGTAAAGCACATAATAGAGTGAATGCCCAACCTAGGGTCTTCGTCCCAATCCTGATATGGCACAAATCTAGCCATGTGAATAGATGATTTGAAGTCAAACATGGTATAAATCACTTTATTACCGGTCATTGATGTAATTTGTTAACAAGTGCGAGGGAAATCACCAATGATGAAAATGACTCCCAAGGTACCCTACTACATTCCAAGGAATGTGAATAAATGAGTTGAGGTCGAACATTTGTGGAATCATCCGATCAGAGGTCAATGATGTAAACCTACTATTGGATGTGAGGAGGCTTTCCATTGAGGCATGCAGATCCCAAGGTACTAACTAGTTTCTAAGTCTAATTCCTAGATAATGTTATGAAGTTGACAAGAATAGACTCGTTGAAGGAGGTCCATGATGTATCCCCCATCATCGACACAAAATTGACACAAGAAAGTGATGTGAGATGGTTGATCAAATGAGTATGAATTGACACAAGAAACTTAAATTGGTAATACTGCAGATGGATGGTCTGAAGTGAAAATTCCCTTCAACATGATGAGGCACGACAAGTGACTTGGTAGCATTTGACTCGACGATTACCAAGAACATAATGTGACGATAATAAGAGAACTATTCGACTAGAACAAAAAGTACGACGACACATAGAATTAGTATGACTCAGAGACAAGAATATTACCCAAATGTAAGACGAGATGAAAAACAGGTTCCATGTTCAAGGGAGATAATAATTGCCATAATGGATTCCAAAAAACTTGACCCACTTACTACAATTTTTCCCCTATCCAGATAGATAAGTACCTCTTTCTTTTTTAATGAGATTGAGGAGGATAATCGATGCTCAATATAGCTCATCCTTCAGATGATTCCCTCATCATATGTTTAATGAACCTGAAGAAGGAGGGGTTTGGTCCTCTTTGGGTCCTAGAGATCAGACTCACATAGGTCCTTCGATGCATAATTTTATGAGCCCAAATAAGGTAAACTCAGTGGTTTTTCATGTTTAGATAGTATGAAAAGAACTTAAACATGACTCCATGGATGAATTTTTCGTAAATTTAGTCTCCCAATCCCAAAAAAGTGTAAAACAATATAGTGGAGAACTCTTCTAATCATTCTTTATTAGAGTAGTCCTTTTTTGTAATTACTCTCGCAAGGCCAAAAGAGAGGTAAAGTACCACTCGAAAGAGGATCTTTCAAACATTTTAACGAGTGTGAAAGGAAGCAATCTCACTTGGAAATCTTTTCATGTTTAGGGATTCTAAAAGAGCTTAAAGGAGACTCCAAAGAGTTCCCAATGTAACGTCCAAAGGTTTCAAATGGGACCTATGGATATTTGGTACTTTTCCCCCAGCAGCGTGATGGAAGCTAGTGGATTTTCTCTAGCATGATGTCTAGAGGCTGGATATATTCCCCCCCAATCTTCATTTCATCCACCGACATTGAATTTGTCAATGATTTATGTACCATATGGAGAAAAATGGTCAACAGATAAAGGTGGATGAAAGGAAGGTTAAGTTAGGAGATCTAGTGAAAGACTCAACTCAACAAAAGAGGTGTCATTTTCATTTTTTAACGAGATTGAAATCAACAAATAAACTATGCTCAAAACTATGTTTCATTTTTTAACAAGATTGAAATCAACAAACAAACTATGCTCAAAAATGGGTTTCATTTTTTAACGAGCTTGAAATCAGCAGATAAACTATGCTCAAAATTGGGTTTCATTTTTTAACGAGATTGAAATCAACAAATAAACTATGCTCAAATACCTCTACTTGACCATGGCTTCCAAGAGGAAAATGCTCTAAAATGAATACATGTAAAGGGACAAACCTCAGTCATAGCTTCCAAGAGATCTTTGCTAGATGTAAAAACCACACTTTGGAAGAAATACATGTCGAGGGCCACAACAGGGGTAGGGATATTAGTCTCTAATATCCCTATCAAAGAGACAACCATGTCAACTACCAAATCTAAATCAGAAGAAGGGAGAGATTCCTTCTCATTCAGAGTTGAATGCATGGGATAGGTTGCCACATAATTGACATACAATGGGGTGGATGTCACTGGCATGCAAGGACCATTCAGGGAAGTCAGATGTTAGGCATCATATGAGGTCCAATGAATCAAATTTGGTATATGGTCACCATGTTTACATTGTGATGGAAACACATCAAATGAAAAATCATGGACACAACAACCTTCATAGCATAAAAATAGTCTCGCCCGAGGAGAAAATTAAAATAGAAGGGGTTGTGGACTACCATCACATCAATAAAGACAATTTTCCCTCCTAAAGTAATAGGAAACTGAGGAAGGATCCCTAAAGGTTGACTATCCCTTCTATTAAAATCCAACATATTTTGAGTCATAGGTGCAAGCTGAGGAGAACCTAAAACTTTCCAAGCAATGGAGGATAATATACTAACTGATGCACCCTCATAGACAACAGTCTGAGGAACATCCCTACCACAAATCAAAACAGTTATTTGGAAAGGTATATAGGAAGGGAGATGATATTTTGGCAGTGCACCCAAATCTAAAAGAATGACCTCATTACTTGGAGGGGGTTCTGTTAGGATGGGTGAAGTGCCCCCTAGTCTAGAAGAATCTATAGAAATAGGAAATACCTGAGCAAAATCCTCACTCTTCCTAGGAGGATTGGGATCGATCAAGGATGGTATTGGATCGACCACTTTAACTTCACTCTCCAAGGGGAGAGTGATATCGATCGAAGTTGAAATCAAACTGATCACTTGATTGATCGACTCAATTGATGATCAAACCAGATGGATCACCTGATCAACTGGATTGACCGATGATGGAACTGGATTGACCATTTCATCAACCAATGGTTGGTTGGGATATGGAAGTTGTTTTTGGACATCAACAATAGTTTCCAACATATATGAAGCCTCATCCATACAAGGGAAGATGTAGGTGCAGTGCATATCCTTGCATAAAAAACAAGGAAATTTGTCTTTACCTTTCTTACTTCTAATGAGATTATCATTAGTTGATGGGTTTTCACCAGCATGACCTGCAATAGTTGATGACGTAGGTTGAGAACCCTCAGACCGCACTTCTACAACCTTGGGAATACCATGGAAATCCTTAAGAAGGTGGTCACCCTTACAAATCCTATAAGGGAATTTGGGATTGCGATGTGTCTTGATAGACTTATCGATATTATCAATGCTCCCAACATGATGAAAAGTAGTTTTTTGATCGCTTCCAACATGTCTTGCAGTGGTTGGAAGTTTTCTCCCTAGCTTATTTTTCTTCTTCTTAATATTCCTTTTCTTCTTCTTATCTACCTGGTTATTGGCTGTAGAGATTTCACTAGGAAAAGAGGAAGAATGGGAAGAATAACCTATGGGTGAAGAAAGTAGAGGATCAAAATGAGGTTCATGGTCTTGGGGTGGAGTACTTATGAACGAAGCATTAGGATCATTTATGTTCACCACAGTGGAAAACAACCAGACCGGTAACCCAATAGTGAGTCCAGGAAGAGTCAAAGTGGAAATATATGGAGAACCAACATGTCCCACAGAAGGAAAAACAAACGGTAACCTAGGAAAATGGGTTCCTTATTTGGTAGTTCCAATAACTGATGCCATATAAACGGACTCAACCCTAAGGTTTTCTAGGGAAAAAAAAACAACACACACTAAAAAAATCTAGGAAGCAAACAAAACAAACAAACGTTTTCACAGTGAATGCGCTAGTTGGTGATGAAATCCAAAATCATGGGATCAATATGAAAAAGGGGTTAGGATAGAGTGGGTGTATAATTTATGTTGGTGACCTTCTTAATGGACTTACACCTTGGTGCAAGTTCCCTCACGGTCTATCTGTGGGTTACCCTTGAAGGATCCTGAGTGAGTTTGACTAACGTCTAACACAGGTACAACAAAGACTCTACTTCATCATCATCTTGTGTATTAACCATAAATATAAAGTCCACTAAGTTTACCAAATCGTAGTCAGCCTTCGGGTGGATATAATCAACATTCGGGTCTGAACATATGGGAAGGATATTAAAGTTATAAACTCTTCAAGAGAACTGAAGACAAGTGGATTGGTAAGACTCTAGAGGACCTTGAATGGATTTGGAGTTCACGAAGCACTGAGATTAAATGAAACTAGTGGTTTCTCAATAAAAACCCCCAATATACATTCGTTCCTCTATGATTGGTTGAGTTTCATATCTGTAATCTGTGTTTCCCTCCCGCACACGACCTCGTGTTTAGCCACTCCTTGAGAGGGGGTTCCCGACTAATACGAAAATCGGATTTTCTCTCCCTATTGCATGATTCTATGTTTGTTTATGGATTTGTAAATTTATTCTCAGCACCTATTCCAAATCCCTACACTTAAGCTAATGTAGGTTTGCAAATGCCTATAAAGAAAAAATTCTAAATAGATTTTAATTAACGTTTTGATTTTTAGGTTGTTGTTTACTCAAGGGTATGGAAGTGAAACTGATGATGTTTGTGACTTCGACTCTAAAAGGGTGAAACATAATGAGATCAAAATATTTTTGTTCAATGAACTCTATCTATGGAAAGGATAAGAGTCTTTTTTCATTCCCAAGTGCATCACCCAGTGCAGTTTACCTAGTGCAAACTATGAACATGTACCACCCAAAACTTTGAATGCAATCAATTTCTGTTTGTTTGATTATAAATTCAATGAACCTAAATCAAATGAAAGTTCTTTCTAATTCCCTACTTTCAATGCAAGAATTTGATGTAGATACAAAGGAATAGAAAGAAAAAATATCGAACTAGAAATGAACTCAAAATAGTGTCAAGACTCAAAGAACACAAACAATGAAAAAGAGGAAGAGGAAATCACTCAACAATCCTTAAAGATGAACAAAAAGAAATAAGTATTCAATATAGGTTGTGGTAAGAAACATAATATCAATCATTCAAAAGAGAGATGTTATAAAGAATATTGAACAGAAAATCAAGACCAATCAAACCTTTGCAGACTCTTCCAATCAATCAGATAATTGAAATATCATGAGACAAAGACCAAACTAGTGAAAAATAAGGTGAACCAATCTCACAATGTAGAAGAGGTTTGCAAGCTTAGAAAAGGTAAAAATGAGTGATAAGAATAAAATCCTGAATCCAAAAAATTCAAAGACAATCAGAAGTCTCTGGGAAGAAATCCCCTCGAGATCAGAATGAGAAAGAGCAAGTCGAAGTCGACAAAAACATCAAAACAGGGGAATTGGTAACCATGTTCCCAAGCAGAAAGAGCGCTAGTTAGGGGATTGGCACTCTATAGGAGGCTCTAGGGGGCTCCATTCAACTAATGGCACCCTCTAGCAGGCCTCTGGAGAGAGCGAATGAGGTAAGTGACACCTTGGTGTGAACTATAGGGGAGTGCCACCCTTCTGAAAAGTTCAAAACTTTGCTAAAAAAGGATAAAAAAAAATAAAAAAAAATCAATGACTCTATGATATCCTCAGTGAATAATAACGCAGGTTAAATAGATTATAATCTAGAAGTAAAAAAGATCTAATGATAGGCAAAGGATTTATATGATCCAAGGAAATACTAGTCAAAGTCCTTCCCCAATGGAGTTGCCATTTTTTGTTACATAATGTTTTATTTTCAAACAGATGAAACCTCCCTTGGATTACCAGGCCCCTATACTAATATAGAAACACTAAAAGTGGACACTAACATCCCTTTGAACTCATTTTAACCAATCATAAAGAGAGAGGGAGAAAGGGCACTATGTACCTTGTTTCAAAGTTTGTCTTCGTTGCTTCCAATCAGTGAGCTTGATATTCAAACTCCTTGGAGCGAATTGATACATGCAATGAGAAGAAAAGAGAAACAACTATCTCCTACTCTAGTTTATTAGGTTAAGCAAATTCATCTATGAAGATTGAAGGAACAATACACAAGCACATGCAATAATACACAATCTTGAAGGAAATAGGCCAAGTATATTCAAATGAAAACCCAAAGAGAATACTTACAGATCATGATTGATGCAACAACAACCCCTCCAATATATCCTTTTTCATCCCTTGGATGAATCTACCAAGATCAAAATGATGATACTCTCACTGATTACTTCCCCCTTCACCTTGAACATCCCTAAATATATAGGCTTGAGAGGTACAACCACCATGAGAAAATATGGGATATGGTTTAGGATATGGTTCCTTGAGGTTTGGTTCAGATCCTAAGGTGAAGCCAAAGAATTAGGGTTGAATACAACCGACCCAATCTGAAAGAGTTGGCCCATAGAATAAGGTGGAGGAGATCCTCATTTTTCCTCAAAAAGAATGTCGCTACCCCCCAATGAGATACATGGTGCCACCCTAACAATGGTTCTCCCCTAACATGACCGAGGGGGTGCCATGGCACTCCCTTGGCATGGACAAGGGGGTGCCACCCTTCATAAATGCTTAGAAAAGGTTGAATTTTCCAAGGAAAATATGTCGTTTGACCTAGAAATGATGTGTTTTCTCCTCCAATATGAGTTAGGGGTCATGAACAACTGTTTTAATGGTTTCAAGGGGAGAAGACACCTCAAAAAGTGAATGTGACACTTGGGAAGGTACATAAAACACTTACGACATTGCATGTGACATTTACCAAGGTGCATACATCACTTTGCAACACTTAGGGTGTGAAACACAAATGTGAAATTTTGATGTGTAAAATGAATGCTTTCCTGACTCTTCGTGATGCCATAGCTCTCTGCAACATTTTGTTGTTACCACCTTCACTCAGAGTGGGTGATCTATGGTCGTTCTCATGTCTCAATGGTTGTTTTTCCCTCTAGTGAATGTTCCCCTTTATAATAGGTTATATTTGTAGTTGTGGCATTCACATGCTAATCTACAGTCTTATTGTCTTTCACTCCTCACACAATTTGTCATGCTAGCGAATCGTTTGACATGTCGCATAGGTTGTCATGGTGCAATTCTACTAAGTGTGTAACTATTTTTTTCACCTTCACTGATAATGAACCACCGTCACAGTGGTTCTTCCATGCCCCAGGTAGTACATCCATTGCTTGTTAATGATATCAATCATCCTTAGTGTCTTCGCCGTACATGGTAGTGATGTGGTCATTTAACTTTGTCAGTTTTGTTGAATTTTCACATGGATTTTCCATTTATGGTGACATGCCTTCCACTTAACTTGTTATGTCGTGTCATGATGCTACATCTTTTTTTTTATTGCATTGTTTCTTCTATCTTTCACATGTATTCTATTTGTTCATTAATTTTGGCTTGTTCTATCTCCTTTTCTTATGGGCTTATGTCATCTGATGGGCTTGTTTTGTCCTGCGCCATCATGGGACTTGTCCTTATCCATCCATAACTGTCATTTCCTTCTTTTTTGTACTTGACAACTATTATGTCGTGTGGCAGGGTGTCATCACTACCACATACTTAACCATTTTTTCGTCGAGTTTCCCAAGTTGGCATGGTTTCCCATATAAGTGTAGTTTCCATTTTCAGTATGTTTGTGCGCGGTCTCTATTTTATTGGTTTAGTGTTAGGTTTCACTAAGATACTCATATCCCCTAGCTCACTCGCTATTCCTTTAATCTCTGAGAATGTCGTGGGAAATAAGTCTTCATATTTCTGCAGTAGATCAACTATATTTTTTATGGTTTCCTCATCCTAGTAATCCCCTATCTATGCAAACTTAGGATATTTCTTTGTTCCAATATTAACTTTGAGTGTCTTTAATGGCTGCGCATATGTTGTAGATTCTATCTCTAGCCCCTCTACTGGTCGTTCTCCCTCTGTTTCCTGTACTTGAACATTCCATGGATCTTTGTCGTTTTGGTCCTCTTGGGTCACATTATAACATTCAATTAATTTATGGACTATAATAGTAGCACTATGTGCACTACATATCGATATTACTTATGTTTGTTCTTCTTCATTGCATATCTCTCTTACTTCCATCTGTTCTTTTTCATTGAATATGTTGTGTTTGATTGCCTGAATTGTTGTATATATTGAGGGTCACTTATGCTGAAATGTAAATGTTTCTTTGAACCTGTGACTTATGTAACCCCACTCTGTTGTGTCTTTGTAAACTTCCATTTCTAAATACCAGTTTTTTGGTATTGTCTCAAGAGTATGAATGAACCTGTGCATCCATTCTTCCTTGGGAACTTCATTCCACTGGTTTTCACACTGCGCAATATGCTTTGCTGGGTTTCCTTCACTAGTATATTTATGCGTCATGTATCCCTCTATGGTATTAAATATTATCTAGATTAGTCTCCTACAATTTTGTCAATGTTCCATGGTTCCTTCGTGTGTCGCCCACCATCTTGCAGATGTGTCTTTCGATACAACGACCAGTGCTAGCATCCTCTATTTCTCTCGTACTTGTGCCTCAAAGTTTTGTATGAATGTTGTTATATTTTTCAAACCGTCATACTTGGGTGGGTTGCAAAATTCTATTCCAATCCACCGTAATGACCTTGTCATGCATGTGCATCATCATGTTGAGACTTCATGCATCCTCTGCTGCTAATTTTCCAGACCTATTTATGAGTCTGATGTACATGAACTGATGCTTCTCCAACTCGGTTCTTCATTTGTGGTGGGGTTAGCATAAAATTCCGTCCTTGCATTCATGTTGTACAGGTGATTAATTTCATTTCCTCGCGCTGATTCTATGCACTTCCTTCCTTATTTTGGGTCTAAGGGTGTAGTCACTTTCAGGTCTCCGACTTAAAGTATCATCTCATACCTTTTCAATTTGATAATAGCTTGGTTATCAAAGGTCAAGTCCAGTCCCATTAACACTAGATATCATTGGTTGTCATCCATGATCTTGATAACTTCAAAATCTGTGACACTGTGCACTCCATCTATATTCACAGTTATTCATGTTAATATGACAATAGGTATTATTTTGTGCTGAAGTTTTAGTCTCAATTGGATGAGTGACCATGATAACTTTTGTTTTCCCATCATCTCCCATGTCTTCTTAGGTAGCACGTTCACATCAGACCCTAAGTCTAA
The DNA here is from genome assembly GCA_032191745.1 of Picea mariana. Classification (NCBI taxonomy): domain Eukaryota; kingdom Viridiplantae; phylum Streptophyta; class Pinopsida; order Pinales; family Pinaceae; genus Picea; species Picea mariana. Next base: position 32,098 of record JASDQU010881729.1, read on the forward strand.
GATTACATTTTATATGTCCTATTCTCCAACCTACGTGTTGAACCTGAATTCTCCATTGGTTCTTTTCTTGTGTAGTAGTTGGTTCACTACTTTCCTTTCATTAGGGACTTCCTTTCATTAAGCACAATGATCGGTCATAGAGAATAATGTATGCAACTCATTTTCATATTCGACCAACTCGAGGCAACTTTGCAAAAAAATTCCTAAGGTGGTTACCTTCTCGAGTGATCCTTTGGTCATGGCCTAGTCCTTAGTGGGATGCATATCCCCCATATGTGGTGTAGCTAATGTGGACGCTATCTAGTCTTGACGCACAAGTTATTACCTTGCATTTTTATAGGTCTCCTTCTATTCTTGTGGGTCGAATTATCATGTAGGTGTTTTTGATTTCTTTACCCACTTCTCAAACGATTTCTTTGTGTTGGTTGCATCCATCCATGTTTTGGTTCCATCGTGCGTAACGACTGCTATTTTGGGTCCTTCATCCCATATTTCGGTGGATATATTTTGAATATTTAGGTTTTGGTTCTGATTCCATTTGTCCTACCATTTTTCTAGCAGTTTTGGGAAGTCGTGTGTCACATGTTCTAATGCCTTATAGTAAGTACATGTTGTGTAGGGACTTTGGAAATCCCGCGCTAAGTGTCCTAGTTGGTTATAGTTATAGAATACTATGGGGCCTCTTCCTCCTCACCCAAATTTTGTTCAAACTAGCCCCCTACCCCATCCTCCTAGGTTACCTTGATTAAATCCTCATGGATTATTATACTTCCCTCCTCCTTCTGTCATAACATTCTCCTCTTGAATCATGTGCATGTATTTCATGCACTCCCTCATTAGATAAAGTACAT
>JASDQU010881729.1:32968-44628 GCA_032191745.1 Picea mariana
ATCCAACATATTTTGAGTCATAGGTGCAAGCTGAGGAGAACCTAAAACTTTCCAAGCAATGGAGGATAATATACTAACTGATGCACCCTCATAGACAATAGTCTGAGGAACATCCCTACCACAAATCGAAACAGTTATTTGGAAAGGTATATAGGAAGGGAGACGATATTTTGGCAGTGCACCCAAATCTAAAAGAATGACCTCATTACTCGGAGGGGGTTCTGTTAGGATGGGTGAAGTGCCCCCTAGTCTAGAAGAATCTGTAGAAATAGGAAATACCTGAGAAAAATCTCCCTCTTCCTAGGAGGATTGGGATCGATCAAGGATGGTATTGGATCGACCACTTTAACTTCACTCTCCAAGGGGAGAGTGATATCGATCGAAGTTGAAATCAAACTGATCACTTGATTGATCGACTCAATTGATGATCAAACCAGATGGATCACCTGATCAACTGGATTGACCGAGGATGGAACTAGATTGACCATTTCATCAACCAATGGTTGGTTGGGATATGGAAGTTGTTTTTGGACATCAACAATAGTTTCCAACAGATATGAAGCCTCATCCATACAAGGGAAGATGTAGGTGCAGTGCATATCCTTGCATAAAAAACAAGGAAATTTGTCTTTACCTTTCTTACTTCCAATGATATTATCATTAGTTGATGGGTTTTCACCAGCATGACCTGCAACATTTGATGATGCAGGTTGAGAACCCTCAGACCGCACTTCTACAACCTTGGGAATACCATGGAAATCCTTAAGAAGGTGGTCACCCTTACAAATCCTATAAGGGAATTTGGGCTTGCGATGTGTCTTGATAGACTTATCGATATTATCGATGCTCCCAACATGATGAAAAGTAGTTGTTTGATCGCTTCCAACATGTCTTGCAGTGGTTGGAAGTTTTTTCCCTAGCTTATTTTTCTTCTTCTTAATATTCCTTTTCTTCTTCTTATCTACTTGGTTTTTGGTTGTAGAGCTTTCACTAGGAAAAGAGGAAGAACGGGAAGAATAACCTATGGGTGAAGAAAGTAGAGGATCAAAATGAGGTTGATGGTCTTGGGGTGGAGTACTTATGAACGAAGCATTAGGAGCATTTATGTTCACCGCAGTGGAAAACAACCAGACCGGTAACCCAATAGTGAGTCCAGGAAGAGTCAAAGTGGAAATATACGGAGAACCAACATGTCCCACAGAAGGAGAAACAAATGATAACCTAGGAAAATGGGTTCCTTATTTGGTAGTTCCAATAACTGATGCCATATAAACGGACTCAACCCTAAGGTTTTCTAGGGAAAAAAAAACAACACACACTAAAAAAATCTAGGAAGCAAACAAAACAAACAAACGTTTTCACAGTGAATGCGCTAGTTGGTGATGAAATCCAAAATCATGGGATCAATATGAAAAAGGGGTTAGGATAGAGTGGGTGTATAATTTATGTTGGTGACCTTCTTAACGGACTTACACCTTGGTGCAAGTTCCCTCATGGTCTATCTGTGGGTTACCCTCCAAGGATCCTGAGTGAGTTTGACTAACGTCTAACACAGGTACAAAAAAGACTCTACTTCATCATCATCTTGTGTATTAACCATAAATATAAAGTCCACTAAGTTTACCAAATCGTAGTCATCCTCGGGTGGATACAATCAACATTCGGGTCTGAACATATGGGAAGGATATTAAAGTTAGAAACTCTTCAAGAGAACTGAAGACAAGTGGATTGGTAAGACTCTAGAGGACCTTGAATGGATTTGGAGTTCAAGAAGCACTGAGATTAAATGAAACTAGTGGTTTATCAATAAAAACCCCCAATATACATTCGTTCCTCTATGATTGGTTGAGTTTCATATCGGTAATCTGTGTTTCCCTCCCGCACACGACCTCGTGTTTAGCCACTCCGTGAGAGGGGGTTCCTGACTAATACGAAAATCGGATTTTCTCTCCCTATTGCATGATTCTATGTTTGTTTATGGCTTTGTAAATTTATTATCAGCACCTATTCCAAATCCCTACACTTAAGCTAATGTAGGTTTGCAAACGCCTATAAAGAAAAAATTCTAAATAGATTTTAATTAACGTTTTGATTTTTAGGTTGTTGTTTACTCAAGGGTATGGAAGTGAAACTGATGATGTTTGTGACTTCGACTCYAAAAGGGTGAAACATAATGAGATSAAAATATTTTTGTTCAATGAACTCTATCTATGGAAAGGAKAAGAGTCTTTTTTCATTCCCAAGTGCATCACCCAGTGCAGTTTACCTAGTGCAAACTATGAACATGTACCACCCAAAACTTTGAATGCAATCAATTTCTGTTCGTTTGATTATAAATTCAATGAACCTAAATCAAATGAAAGTTCTTTCTACTTCCCTACTTTCAATGCAATAATTTGATGCAGATACAAAGGAATAGAAAGCAAAAATATCGAACTAGAAATGAACTCAAAATAGTGTCAAGACTCAAAGAACACAAACAATGAAAAAGAGGAAGAGGAAATCACTCAACAATCCTTAAAGATGAACAAAAAGAATAAGTATTCAATATAGGTTGTGGTAAGAAACATAATATCAATCATTCAAAAGAGAGACGTTATAAAGAATATTGAACAGAAAATCAAGACCAATCAAACCTTTGCAGACTCTTCCAATCAATCAGATAATTGAAAGATCATGAGACAAAGACCAAACTAGTGAAAAATAAGGTGAACCAATATCGCAATGTAGAAGAGGTTTGCAAGCTTAGAAAAGGTAAAAATGAGTGATAAGAATAAAATCCTCAATCCAAAAAATTCAAAGACAATCAGAAGTCTCTGGGAAGAAATCCCCTCAAGATCAAACTGAGAAAGAGGAAGTCGAAGTCGACAAAAACATCAAAACAGGGGAATTGGTAACCTTGTTCTCAAGCAGAAAGAGCGCTAGTTAGGGGATTGGTGCTCTATAGGAGGCTCTGGGGAGCTCCATTCAACTAATGGCACCCTCTAGCAGGCCTCTGGAGAGAGCGAATGAGGTAAGTGACACCTTGGTGTGAACTATAGGGGAGTGCCACCCTTCTGAAAAGTTCAAAACTTTGCTAAAAAAGGATAAAAAAAAAATAAAAAAATCAATGACTCTATGATATCCTCAGTGAATAATAACGCAGGTTAAATAGATTATAATCTAGAAGTAAACAAGATCTAATGATAGGCAAAGGATTTATATGATCCAAGGAAATACTAGTCAAAGTCCTTCCCCAATGGAGTTGCCATTTTTTGTTACATAATGTTTCATTTGCAAACAGATGAAACCTCCCTTGGATTACCAGGCCCCTATACTAATATAGAAACACTAAAAGTGGACACTAACATCCCTTTGAACTCATTTTAACCAATCATAAAGAGAGAGGGAGAAAGGGCACTATGTACCTTGTTTCAAAGTTTGTCTTCGTTGCTTCCAATCAGTGAGCTTGATATTCAAACTCCTTGGAGCGAATTGATACATGCAATGAGAAGAAAAGAGAAACAACTATCTCCTACTCTAGTTTATTAGGTTAAGCAAATTCATCTATGAAGATTGAAGGAACAATACACAAGCACATGCAATAATACACAATCTTGAAGGAAATAGGCCAAGTATATTCAAATGAAAACCCAAAGAGAATACTTACAGATCATGATTGATGCAACAACAACCCCTCCAATATATCCTTTTTCATCCCTTGGATGAATCTACCAAGATCAAAATGATGATACTCTCACTGATTACTTCCCCCTTCACCTTGAACATCCCTAAATATATAGGCTTGAGAGGTACAACCACCATGAGAAAATATGGGATATGGTTTAGGATATGGTTCCTTGAGGTTTGGTTCAGATCCTAAGGTGAAGCCAAAGAATTAGGGTTGAATACAACCGACCCAATCTGAAAGAGTTGGCCCATAGAATAAGGTGGAGGAGATCCTCATTTTTCCTCAAAAAGAATGTCGCTACCCCCCAATGAGATACATGGTGCCACCCTAACAATGGTTCTCCCCTAACATGACCGAGGGGGTGCCATGGCACTCCCTTGGCATGGACAAGGGGGTGCCACCCTTCATAAATGCTTAGAAAAGGTTGAATTTTCCAAGGAAAATATGTCGTTTGACCTAGAAATGATGTGTTTTCTCCTCCAATATGAGTTAGGGGTCATGAACAACTGTTTTAATGGTTTCAAGGGGAGAAGACACCTCAAAAAGTGAATGTGACACTTGGGAAGGTACATAAAACACTTACGACATTGCATGTGACATTTACCAAGGTGCATACATCACTTTGCAACACTTAGGGTGTGAAACACAAATGTGAAATTTTGATGTGTAAAATGAATGCTTTCCTGACTCTTCGTGATGCCATAGCTCTCTGCAACATTTTGTTGTTACCACCTTCACTCAGAGTGGGTGATCTATGGTCGTTCTCATGTCTCAATGGTTGTTTTTCCCTCTAGTGAATGTTCCCCTTTATAATAGGTTATATTTGTAGTTGTGGCATTCACATGCTAATCTACAGTCTTATTGTCTTTCACTCCTCACACAATTTGTCATGCTAGCGAATCGTTTGACATGTCGCATAGGTTGTCATGGTGCAATTCTACTAAGTGTGTAACTATTTTTTTCACCTTCACTGATAATGAACCACCGTCACAGTGGTTCTTCCATGCCCCAGGTAGTACATCCATTGCTTGTTAATGATATCAATCATCCTTAGTGTCTTCGCCGTACATGGTAGTGATGTGGTCATTTAACTTTGTCAGTTTTGTTGAATTTTCACATGGATTTTCCATTTATGGTGACATGCCTTCCACTTAACTTGTTATGTCGTGTCATGATGCTACATCTTTTTTTTTATTGCATTGTTTCTTCTATCTTTCACATGTATTCTATTTGTTCATTAATTTTGGCTTGTTCTATCTCCTTTTCTTATGGGCTTATGTCATCTGATGGGCTTGTTTTGTCCTGCGCCATCATGGGACTTGTCCTTATCCATCCATAACTGTCATTTCCTTCTTTTTTGTACTTGACAACTATTATGTCGTGTGGCAGGGTGTCATCACTACCACATACTTAACCATTTTTTCGTCGAGTTTCCCAAGTTGGCATGGTTTCCCATATAAGTGTAGTTTCCATTTTCAGTATGTTTGTGCGCGGTCTCTATTTTATTGGTTTAGTGTTAGGTTTCACTAAGATACTCATATCCCCTAGCTCACTCGCTATTCCTTTAATCTCTGAGAATGTCGTGGGAAATAAGTCTTCATATTTCTGCAGTAGATCAACTATATTTTTTATGGTTTCCTCATCCTAGTAATCCCCTATCTATGCAAACTTAGGATATTTCTTTGTTCCAATATTAACTTTGAGTGTCTTTAATGGCTGCGCATATGTTGTAGATTCTATCTCTAGCCCCTCTACTGGTCGTTCTCCCTCTGTTTCCTGTACTTGAACATTCCATGGATCTTTGTCGTTTTGGTCCTCTTGGGTCACATTATAACATTCAATTAATTTATGGACTATAATAGTAGCACTATGTGCACTACATATCGATATTACTTATGTTTGTTCTTCTTCATTGCATATCTCTCTTACTTCCATCTGTTCTTTTTCATTGAATATGTTGTGTTTGATTGCCTGAATTGTTGTATATATTGAGGGTCACTTATGCTGAAATGTAAATGTTTCTTTGAACCTGTGACTTATGTAACCCCACTCTGTTGTGTCTTTGTAAACTTCCATTTCTAAATACCAGTTTTTTGGTATTGTCTCAAGAGTATGAATGAACCTGTGCATCCATTCTTCCTTGGGAACTTCATTCCACTGGTTTTCACACTGCGCAATATGCTTTGCTGGGTTTCCTTCACTAGTATATTTATGCGTCATGTATCCCTCTATGGTATTAAATATTATCTAGATTAGTCTCCTACAATTTTGTCAATGTTCCATGGTTCCTTCGTGTGTCGCCCACCATCTTGCAGATGTGTCTTTCGATACAACGACCAGTGCTAGCATCCTCTATTTCTCTCGTACTTGTGCCTCAAAGTTTTGTATGAATGTTGTTATATTTTTCAAACCGTCATACTTGGGTGGGTTGCAAAATTCTATTCCAATCCACCGTAATGACCTTGTCATGCATGTGCATCATCATGTTGAGACTTCATGCATCCTCTGCTGCTAATTTTCCAGACCTATTTATGAGTCTGATGTACATGAACTGATGCTTCTCCAACTCGGTTCTTCATTTGTGGTGGGGTTAGCATAAAATTCCGTCCTTGCATTCATGTTGTACAGGTGATTAATTTCATTTCCTCGCGCTGATTCTATGCACTTCCTTCCTTATTTTGGGTCTAAGGGTGTAGTCACTTTCAGGTCTCCGACTTAAAGTATCATCTCATACCTTTTCAATTTGATAATAGCTTGGTTATCAAAGGTCAAGTCCAGTCCCATTAACACTAGATATCATTGGTTGTCATCCATGATCTTGATAACTTCAAAATCTGTGACACTGTGCACTCCATCTATATTCACAGTTATTCATGTTAATATGACAATAGGTATTATTTTGTGCTGAAGTTTTAGTCTCAATTGGATGAGTGACCATGATAACTTTTGTTTTCCCATCATCTCCCATGTCTTCTTAGGTAGCACGTTCACATCAGACCCTAAGTCTAAGATTACATTTTATATGTCCTATTCTCCAACCTACGTGTTGAACCTGAATTCTCCATTGGTTCTTTTCTTGTGTAGTAGTTGGTTCACTACTTTCCTTTCATTAGGGACTTCCTTTCATTAAGCACAATGATCGGTCATAGAGAATAATGTATGCAACTCATTTTCATATTCGACCAACTCGAGGCAACTTTGCAAAAAAATTCCTAAGGTGGTTACCTTCTCGAGTGATCCTTTGGTCATGGCCTAGTCCTTAGTGGGATGCATATCCCCCATATGTGGTGTAGCTAATGTGGACGCTATCTAGTCTTGACGCACAAGTTATTACCTTGCATTTTTATAGGTCTCCTTCTATTCTTGTGGGTCGAATTATCATGTAGGTGTTTTTGATTTCTTTACCCACTTCTCAAACGATTTCTTTGTGTTGGTTGCATCCATCCATGTTTTGGTTCCATCGTGCGTAACGACTGCTATTTTGGGTCCTTCATCCCATATTTCGGTGGATATATTTTGAATATTTAGGTTTTGGTTCTGATTCCATTTGTCCTACCATTTTTCTAGCAGTTTTGGGAAGTCGTGTGTCACATGTTCTAATGCCTTATAGTAAGTACATGTTGTGTAGGGACTTTGGAAATCCCGCGCTAAGTGTCCTAGTTGGTTATAGTTATAGAATACTATGGGGCCTCTTCCTCCTCACCCAAATTTTGTTCAAACTAGCCCCCTACCCCATCCTCCTAGGTTACCTTGATTAAATCCTCATGGATTATTATACTTCCCTCCTCCTTCTGTCATAACATTCTCCTCTTGAATCATGTGCATGTATTTCATGCACTCCCTCATTAGATAAAGTACATGAAAATATTTATCCTCGTATCCCACCGATTTTCAAAAGCTACAGAATAAGCTTCTTGGGGTATGCTAATATTTCTTTAATAGCTRGCACTCATGGGGGTTATGTGCCCACTTTTTGCATATCCCATAGTRTCCTCCTTCTRGTAGTGGGTTTGGCRCTCCAACTGCTAAATATTKTGAAAAGGCTRGACATTCATCTTTGTGCTAACCTTTTGTCCTGCATTTGGTGCACCATACCTGCTATCGTTTCTCTTTCCCCTTTATGATTTCTTCCAACTGAATTGTTAATGCARCTAGTTGGTTCTGTATCTACGACATTCCACTATTGTCTCCTACTGRAGAGGCTTTGAGTTTCATAGAAATTTTCAATGCCTTGGACTATGATGTAACCTTTTGTTGTATTAAAGGAGTGCGRATGCGAGGTAACAAGCCTRCAATGAACCACTCTCTATGTTGTTGATMTAGTATTTGAAATGTTAACCTGCCCATCACATCTTTGAACCTATGWTTGAACTCCCATACTGACTCAGTCTGCACTTACTTGATCTCCTTGAGCTTAGTGATGTACTCTGAATTAGACTTTGGTCACTTAAATAATTTTAACAATGTTTGTGTAATCTCTAATARTGTCCTTGTTTKACCCGGTGGYGTAGTACTTTGGAGCTTCATGTACCATACTAGTGCACGTYCTCTAAAAGTTGTGTCCAGTTGCGTKATMTTTTCACCATCATSGTGGACATACTTTGTAKTCAAGATGGTTTCACATATGAACATATGTAATTTTGGATCCTCAGATCCAATTTATTTGAACTCTGGTAATCTTAGTGTATTATCTACTCCTGCCATGTTGCTAGGTGTAGGACCCCTTCCTGTTGATTTTGGTTGAGTATAAATACCTTTATCGCTACCACTTCTCTTACTATTGCTACTCTTAACTCCTTTACTGATTACAAGTGCTCTGGAGAGATCTTTGAATGTTGTCTCAAATTCAAGTGATGCATGTTATCACTGTAAATAAAAATTCATATGGAGTCCAAGTCTCAAGACTTAGAAGGAGGCTAAACTGGTATAGAGGAACGATAGACTAGCGGACGGGGCCACATCTAGCGAACAAGGCTAAATATAAAAGAAAGGTGAATTTGATGGGACCCAGTGGGTCCCAGATTGTGGGCACCATAGATAGATGGTCGTGGAGCATATTGGGCCAAGAACTAATGCAGAGATTAATCTTTTGAAATCAGGTCGATAGGAATACCACGGTTTCGTCTCGAGGGCATGTGGTGCCACCGGATGCATATCGGGGGGAAAAGCGGGTGAGCTTGAAGCCACTAAATCACACTTCGATGTCACGTGTCAAAATATAATTGTATATGTCAAATCCAAGGGTCACATGTGGAAAGGGAAAGATGACGGCCAGTCAAATCACCTCGAGACACTTGTTTGGGTACTTTTCGTCCGTGTGATGTCAGGTGAGCGCCGCTAAAAAACTAATTGGAAGGCTCATCATTTGAAGTCAATGGCCGAATGTGATAATCCTTTATCCATGCAAGGAATTTCGTCAGTAGCCCATCATTATCACTCAATGAAGACTATCAATCAAAACATGGGTGACATAGCTCTATTGTTGGTGATTAACGTTTTATTCCAGAACAGAGTAATCACAAATCAAATCATTTGTCTAATTCTTGTACAACTAAGGGAGGTAAGCTCGTGCTTCTGGGAAAACCAGAGGAAATGGAGAATACAAATCTAGCAAACTTTAGCAAACAAAGATGTTCAAATAATCTGACAAAATTATCGATGAAGAAGAAAGAAAAGCTTGTTGCATGAATATTGGCAACAAAATTTCACACAGAGCCTGCAGATGAAACAGGGTTAGGTGAAGGAATTAGACTAAATCCTATCATGAAGGATTTAATCATCAATGGATACGCATATGAGTACCACATGCAAGCTGTCAAGAGGAAAATTAGAAAACGAGAGAAGACATAGGTTAAATCTCAAATAGTCGAGGGTACCGGAGAAAACCAGCCTGACTAGCTTGACACTTTAAGGGAGGAGATTGCAAACCTTAAATAAATGGAAAGCTAAATTAAGTATATTTCAGGGAATTTTGTGATGATGTAGACACGTGGCATTCAGGGTGAAAAACTCGAATATGTCAGTTTTTAATTATAACATTCCCTAGAAAATAGAAGTTCAGTTGTTGTACGTTACTCCTTCTTTGTAACTGATGTCTATTTTTGGAATTTTGGGGGAAATGATTCATTTTGAATCCCAAATGTAATTTATCTATATATACTATTACAAAGATAAATGAATGGTTGGACTTACTAGAGAAGGTCTTGCCCTTGTAGCAGGAGAAATTTGTAATTTTTTATGAACTTTAATATAAGCAGATAAGGTTTTTCTTAGATAGCCAAGATTCATCACGATGTTGATGTTCAATGTGTTTTATTGTCCTTCATATTCATGAATGTGTTTTTGTTGCTAGTAGTAATATTTAAGTAAATAGAAGGAATTCATTTTTGTTGGTGCTCCTTCTCATATCGATTACACTTGTTATGTATTTTCTATTACTGTTTCAGACTTTAGTTGTGACCAGTGCTCTGTTTCCAGTAGCCAACCCTCATGTTTCCTCTTCTAATTATTCACCAATAGATTTTCCCTCTATTAGACACCTCTTGTCGATAGTATTTTTTCATCTCCTTTCCTCTGCCATCTCATATTACTTATTTGGATAGACATCATACCTGTTTTTCCTTTGTTCCCTATGGAAATACATAGCTTATTGGTGTAGACCCCCAACCCTCGGGTTAAGGTCCACGCAGCATCGCTCCTTTTCCTCCCTTTGAGTCTAATTGACTCCTTGATTCCTTTTCGGGAATCAAACACACCTACAATGGTGTCACCACAGGTCCTTATGAATTGAGCCCACGTGCACAAACGCTAAGAACAAATTCAAATTTTCTGATCCACTATGTGATCATGTCCTTTACTATTTCGAAACTTTGGATGTCGTGACTTTGTGACTTCTGTTGCCGAGTATCTTGACTCTTCAACTTCCGAAATGCGAATTGTAGATTCACCGAAATGTAGGCCTCGTTATCCTCCACACTTATATCACGTTTCATGATTTAGGGAATCCCGGAACAAATATTTTGATCTCCTATTCCCAAAAATACTAAAATGCCAAATTTTGACACGTTTCTAGTGCTGGCCCACAACATAACTTTCTGCGTTTTCGGGATTTCAGACTTCGCAATTCCATGAATCCTGATGCTAAGCTTTTGGTTCTCCAACCCACAAACTCCCGAAATGGTCAACGAATATGACTTCGCTTCTTGACAAGTATGCCAACTGTCCACTCTATTGTACTCTATCTTTGGACATGAATTCTTTTGCCCCCTCAAACCTATGAACTCCGAAATGGAAGTTCACAAGTAATCCAATGACCCTCGTCGACTTGGATCTATGGCCCTATCTCTCCTAGGCTTATACTTCAGAAAACAATCACCATAACTCCCCTTGTTCCTATGTAAGATCAAACATCTCTTGGGACTTTGCAAATTCCCCACAGAGAATTTCGACCACCCGATCCTTCCCTTGAGAATTTCTACGAAATGAACAAACATTCTTTTGCTAGAAATTGACCTCTACGAAACAAATTTTCTCTGTCTCCCTTCAAACAGATTTTAATTTCTACCTTACTTTGAATAGTTTACAACCACTAACACTCCCAGGCTTTTTTCATAGCTCAAACCTCCTAAAAGGTTTCTGCATGCACTCCTTGTGGCACTTCCTCAAATATGCCTAAGTATTTGAGTTCTTTTGATTCTGTGCAACTCTTTGGCGACAACAGTCCTTCAAATCTTCTCTCGATTGACAAGTTCTAGACTTTCAACCAGCCTGCGCACACCTTGCACGGCTTTTGTGCTTGACTTGCACTTCTACAGAAAATGATAACAATGGTATCCCTCCTGAGCTTTTAGAGATGAACTCTGAATCCATCGACGCACTCCTTGTGGACGTTTCACTGCACTCCTTGTAGGAACTCTTTCTCATATAGAGAAACAATTGAAACTCATTCCTTGACTCCCTCTCAGACTTCAAATACTTAACATGAAATGAT
>JASDQU010881731.1:0-19207 GCA_032191745.1 Picea mariana
TAATGTTGGAACTAGGGAACAAAAAACATTGATTTTTATATAATAAAAAGTACTATATTTATCATGATCTGATTGGATAACAAATTGGAGGTCTTATCGGTCTTTTTGAATCATATATTTTTTTATGCATTTATTTAAGATGAATTAATTCTAGCATTAGTTCTAATATTTATCTTAGCATTTTTTGCTAGCTAAATTTATCCCAATGTTTGATATGCTAGGTTTGTCTATTTTTTATTATTATTAAGTACTTAACATACGTAAAACCTACCACACTCATTCTTTCTTAAATGTTTACATAGAGCGAGACTCTTGGATGATTCTGAAAGCCTTAAATGTTTCTCAGACATAAATGTTTATCTAACAGACCTCAGAGCCTTAAATGTTACAGACTTAAATGTTTGTATAGCAGGTCTCACAGCCTTAAATGTTTACTTAACATGTATATCACGGAACAAGCTTGACATGAAAAATAAAAATAAATTTGAATAATTAATTGAATAAAATTTAACAAAACATTATCACATATAAGTGCTCCATGGCAGCGTAGTCCCTCCCAGGTTGGAATGGGAGTAAATGTGTGGGTTCCAAGTTGCAGTACATGTGGTATCCATGCAAAATTTAGTTTTCTCAAATTAGTTTTATTTGAAATTTATCAAAAAATATTAATGTCTTGTACATCAACCTAAGTTCCTAGTATCTAAGTTTGATAGTACATGAAATCTTTAATACATAACCCATGTAACCCAACAATTACAGAGTCTCAAGTTGGCCTAGTCATGGTTTCACATTGATATATATTTTGAACCCAACACTTCCGTCATATACATTTTGCACCCAACAATTCCATCATATACATGAGACTGAGTAATTTATAGAATATTATAACATTGTACCAAGATTTATAGTAATTTATATAATACTATAACATCTTTTAATTAATGAATAGTATAAACAATTATTTAAATTTTATTCAATATTATTTTTAACATTTTTAAAGGTAAATTTGGAATTTTGATTTTGTTTATGATAATGAAATTTATTTTTATCATGGAGTCGCGGGTTGGCGGAGTCATTGGTTCACATTTCATTTTTCATTTTTCATGTCTAGCATGTTCTGTGATATTCTGTGATATACATTTTGCACCCAACACTTTCGTCATATACATTTTGCACCCAACAATTCCGTCATATACATGAGACTAAGTAATTTATAGAATATTATAACATTGTACCAAGATTTATAGTAATTTATATAATGCTATAACATTTTTTACTTAATGAATAGTATAAACAAATATTTAAATTTTATTCAATATTATTTTTAACATTTTAAAATGTAAATTTGGAATTTTGGAATTTTGATTTTGTTTATGATAATAAAGATGAAATCTATTTTATTTTTCATTTTTCATCTCCAACTTGTTCCCTGATATACATATTGCAGCCAACACTTCCGTCATATACATTTTGCACCCAACAATTACTAAGTCGCGGGTTGGAGGAGTAGAGGGTTCACATTTTTCATTTTTCATGTGTAGTGTGTTCTGTGATATATATTTTGCACCCAACACTTCCTTCATATACTTTTTCACCCAACAAATCCCTCATATACATGAGATTGAGTAATTTATAGAATATTATAACATTGTACCAAGATTTATAGTAATTTATATAATGCTATAACACTTTTTAATTAATAAATAATATAAACAATTATTTAAATTTTATTCAATATTATTTTTAACATTTTTAAATGTAAATTTGAAATTTTGAATTGTTTATGATAATAAAGGTGAAATTTATTTTTATTTTTCATTTTTCATGTCCAGCTTGTTCCATGATATACATTTTGTGCCCAACACTTTGCCATATACATTTTGCACCCAACAATTACGGAGTGTGGTTGGCGGCGGGTTCACATTTTTCGAGTAGCAGGTTCAGAATTTTCATTTTTCATGTCCATATTGTTCCGTGATATACATTTTTCACTCAACACTTTCGTCATATACATTTTTCATCCAACAATTCCGTCATATACATGAGACAGAGTAATTTATAGAATATTATAACATTGTAATTTATAGAATATTATAACAACGTATCAAGATTTATAGTAATTTATACAATGCTATAACACAATTTACTTAATGAATAGTATAAACAAATATTTAAATTTGATTCAATATTATTTTTAAAGTTTTTAAATGTAAATTTGGAATTTTGGAATTTTGATTTTGTTTATGATAATAAAGTTGAAATTTATTTTTAATTTTCATTTTTCATGTCTAGTAGTGGGTTGGCTGAGTAGCAAGTTTACAATTTTCAGTTTTCAATTTTCATGTCAAGCCTGTTCCGTGATATACATTTTTCACCCAACACTTTCGTCATATACATTCTGAACCTAACAATTCTGTCATATACATGAGACTGAGTAATTTATAGAATATTATAACACTGTACCAATATTTATAGTAATTTATATAATTTTATAACACTTTTTACTTAATGAATAGTATAAACAATTATTTAAATTTTATTCAATATTATTTTTAACGTTTTTAAATGTAACTTTGAAATTTTGGAATTTTAAATATTATAACATTGTACCAAGATTTATAGTAATTTATATAATGCTATAACACTTTTTACTTAATGAATAGTATAAACAATTATTTAAATTTTATTCAATATTATTTTTAACGTTTTTAAATGTAAATTTTGAATTTTAGAATTTTGATTTTGTTTATGATAATAAAGTTGAAATTTATTTTTATTTTTCATTTTTCATGTCCATCTTGTTCCGCGATATACATTTTGCACCCAACACTTCCTTCATATACATTTTGCAGCCAACAATTACGGAGTCACGGGTTGGCGTAGTCGTATGTTCACATTTTTCATTTTTCATGTCCAGCCTGTTCCATGATATACATTTTGCACCCAACACTTCCGTCATATACATTTTGCACCTAACAATTTCAAGATTTATAGTAATTTATATAATGCTATAACATTTTTTTGTTAATGAATAGTATAAACAATTATTTAAATTTTATTCAATATTTTTTTTGACATTTTTAAATGTAAATTTGGAATTTTGATTTTGTTTATGATAATAAAGGTGATATTTATTTTTATTTTTCATTTTTGATGTCCATCTTGTCCAGTGATATACGTTTTTCACCCAACACTTCCGCCATATACATTTTGCACCCAACAATTACAAGTTGTGGGTTCACATGCTTCATTTTTCATGTCCAACTTGTTCCTTGATATATATTTTACACCCAACACTTCCGTCATATATATTTTGCACCCAACAATTCCGTCATATACATGAGACTAAGTAATTTATAGAATATTATAAAATTGTACCAAGATTTATAGTAATTTATATAATGCTATAACACCTTTTACTTAATGAATACTATAAACAAATATTTAAATTTTTTTCAATATTATTTTTAACATTTTTAAATGTAAATTTGGAATTTTGGAATTTTGATTTTGTTTATGATAATAAAGGTGAAATTTATTTTTAATTTTCATTTTTCATGTCTAGCTTGTTCCTACATATACATTTTGCACCCAGCACTTCTGTCATATACATTTTGCACCCAACACTTCCTTTATATACATTCTGAACCTAACAATTCTGTCATATACATGAGACTGAGTAATTTATAGAATATTATAACATTGTACCAAGATTTATAGTAATTTATATAATGCTATAACACTTTTTACTTAATGAATGGTATAAACAGTTATTTAAATTTTATTCAATATTATTTTTAACGATTTTAAATGTAAATTTTGAATTTTGGAATTTTGATTTTGTTTATAACAATAACGTGAAATTTATTTTAATTTTTCATTTTGTTTATAAAAATAAAGGTGAAATTTATTTTAATTTTTCAATTTTCATGTCCAGTTTGTTCCGTGATATACCTTTTGCACCCAACACTTCAGCCATATACATTTTGCACCAACAATTACGGAGTCAGGTTGGTTGAATGGCGGGTTCACATGTTTCATTTTTCATGTCAAGCATGTTCCATGATATACATTTTGAAAAACCCAACACTTCTGTCATATACATTTTGCACCCAACAATTCTCTCATATACATGAGACAGAGTAATTTATAGAATATTATAACATTGTATCAAAATTTATAGTAATTTATATAATGTTATAATAATTTTTACTTAATGAATAGTATAAACAAATATTTAAATTTTATTCAATATTATTTTTAACTTTTTTAAATGTAAATTTGGAATTTTGGAATTTTGATTTTGTTTATGGTAATAAAAGTGAAATTTATTTTTAATTTTCATTTTTCATATCCAGTTTGTTCCCTGATATACATTTTGCACCCAACACTTTCTTCATATATATTTTGCACCCAACAATTCAGTCATATACATGAGACTGAGTAATTTATAGAATATTATAACATTATATAGAATTATATAAATTACTATACATGTTGGGTGCAAAATGTATATGACAAAAGTGTTGGGTGCAAAATTTATATCATGGAACAAGCTCGACATGAAAAATGAAAAATGTGAACCCGTGACTTTACCATCCCCCAACTCCATAATTGTTGGGTTACATGGGTTATGTATTAAATATTTCATGTACTATCAAACTTAGATACTAGGAACCTTCGTTGATGTACCAGACATCAATAATTTTTGATAAATTTCAAATAAAACTAATTCGAGAATACTAAATTTTGCATGGATACCACATGTACTGCAACTTGCAACCCACGCATTTACTCCCATTCCAACCTAGCAGGGACTACGCTGCCATGCAACACTTGTTATATATATAACTAATATAAATGGATTGAATGGATGAATGGGGCAAACATTACAACCGTGTTACAGTAAGATAGACATTAGAATATTTTCAATATCATGATGTAAAATAATGTAAAATACACCTAAGTTATGTAGGGGTGATAATATTTGAGATAAATTAATACTAATATGATTATTTAAAAAAGAAATCCAAGTTTAATGCCCGTGAGAAACAATGCAATTTTGTACATCGAAATCACATTAAAGGGTTCATGTTGTGGATGGATCTATGGTGAGATTTGGTTATAAACAAATCTAATATTTCTATCTGTATATATGAAGAGTTACTTCAAAGAATAAACAAGAACAAGGGAAGGGTGCAACTAGTCCCTCCCATAGGTTTAAATAAAGGTGATAGTTAAATTGAACATTAAACTTAGAACAAGGATGTGTTCTGGTGTTAACTAGCTATTTTACTCGATTAATCAATGACATCATGACATATAAGGTAGGGTGAATTGCTTATTAAATTACATTTCTTTTATTATTTCTTTCTTTAGCTTTGACTACCAAGGCTATGAGTCATTTAATTTATATTAATAATCTGCAATCAATCTGAAGAATAGATCAACTAATTTTCGATGGATGCGGTGCAATCTTGGAGAGTGACAAGGCTTGTGGAGAATTCGCTTCGAGTATAGAATGTTATATGAGAGAGCATCATTTTGAATGCATAGAGGAAGAGGCCATGGATCAAATCGAAGGTGTTAGCACATAGAATTGTAGGGGTAAAAAAGAACCACTTTGAGTTTTGTTTTTGAGTCACACCTTTGATCCTTACATCATTACTGGGACATGTCACCTCTCATTTGTATAAAAGATTCTCTTTTTCATCATCCATCTATTTAAATGTCAATTTAAATACAGTTTTATGTGTTGCCAACTCATTAGCAGAGTTCACAATGTACTCAAGTGCTCAATTCATTCATTGCCATCATTACATTTTTGTCATGCTAAGGGATTTCATTGTTTTTAAAGCCTATTTTTAACAAATTTTTAGGGATCAAGTCTTTGGACATCCTAACAGTTTCCTCAAAGCATGCAAATATTGTTTGAATCAAGCCCTGCAAACTAGTGACAAGCGTTGTGAACTTCGTTGTGAACTCATTTCCTGTAGTGAAGTCTTCTAAAATTTTGATCATAACTTTTGAACGGTGATGTGGGTTTTTTTGAAATTTTTTGTGGAGGCGCGTGATATTGGCATTGACCTGCTGACAAAAATTCAGCCCAACCCAGTTTGGAATTTGAATGATAAAATTAAAACATCAGTGCGCTGCAAACTAGCACTGTGAACTCTCTGAAGAAGAGGAAGGTTTAGAGATTGGACAATTTGCAAACATCCCTGTGAAAATTCAAAGACATCTGCATAAATCCTAGGTCCACCAAGTGCTCCATGACATTTTTCATCATGTTTGAGGGTCGAGAAAGGGGTTTTGTCTAGCCTTCCTCTTGGCGCTACAAACTCTGTGCTGCAAATCCAGCACTACGAACCCTTTGATCCAACATTGTGAACCCTCTATTCTCACACTTTCTAAAAACCCGTCTTCTGCATATTTATAAAGATGAAAGTTTAACAAGTTATTAAACTCCTATCCAATCTATAGTGTGCAATTGATCATCTGTTAGAAACAACTTGAAATTTGCAAGTGTAGTGATGCTGTGAACAAATTCTGATGCTGATAAAAGACCTATTTTGCAGAGACCTTCCTTTGTCTCCCTTCATTATAATTATCAGTAGTATTTCCTTAGCCTTTCTATTTTAAGAATGCCTTGTCTTATTCCTAGATGTGTAATGATTTGAGATGTACAAAAGTTCTACACAGGATTAGCCTATTGGAAAAGTCTTGTCATCAAAACCCTAATCCACAGTATCCCCTGTTTCAGATCTAACAATCATTTAATATTGCAGTAAGGTTTTCTTCATACAGTATTTATAGATAATCACTAGCAAAGGAAGACTCACAAAGGAGGATCTTCAGAGTTAGAAAATGAAGAAGTTAAAATTCCTTAAACAATATCAGTTTTTGACAAGTTTCTTGTTTATGCATTTTTGAAGATTTGAGGATGGTTATCCTTATAAACCATATTTAGCTCCTGGGATGTTCTCTTTTAGTCATATACCAAGATCATGAGTTGTTACAATAGTTGGTGGCACTAGATATGATTTTTGAAATATTTTAAGGCGTTTTCAAGTGAAACGGGCTACTACAAGAGAGTTTGCAGTGCCGACACTGCGAACTGGTATTTTTGACAATTTGTAAACAATTAGTACACAACAGAGGAATGTTTTCTTGTAAATTTTGATTGCCAATATGCGTTCCTATGGAATTTGGTGTGGAAGGAAAAAATGTTGTTTTGGAATTGCTGACAGAAATTCATCCTGACCTAGTTCATATTTTTGTAGAAAAGCTAAAAACATCACCTATAGGAAAGTTCACAACGCATGTTGTTACAGGCGCTGCAAACTCTAACATTTTGACAAATTCAACCTATGGGAAGGCTACCAGTTGTGAAGAAAGGTTCAAATGGTCTCCTAGGAGTTAGTTTGATATGAGGGACATGGGTTCCATCTCTAAATCAATCAGGATGACATGTTTCAATAGGCATTTATCACAATAGGAAAGATCTTGGAAAATAGGATTTTGTTAAGTTTTTGTTGGAATATTTTGTAACAAGACTCCTAAATGATGGAGGATCCTATGTATCTCCTTGTTTTCGACCTCCTTAGGGTGTATAGAGATCATTGACTATAAATGAAAGGGATTTTGAGAAGGAAAGGGTTGGATTAATAAACCAAGAGGGGCGAGAACTGGAGGAGCAGTTTTAGTTGCTCATTTGTAAGCCTGGGGGCTTGGTTGTAATGACATTTTTTTCCGTTAAATATTCATGAGAGTTGTTATCATATTGTATTCTTTGTTTTCCCACTTTTTTATCTTCTTGCTTGAACATATTGTAGGTTTTGAGTATCATAGCTACTATTGATTGATGGATTCATGAACAACAAATGATCTGATGGAGCTTTCCCATTAAATCATTGTTTATTGTTTAAGCAATCTTTATCTGTTTGCAGAAAGGATCTTTGTACAATGGATGTTCTTCATTTTTTCATATTCACCATGCTTATACTCATCATTGTATATCCCTTTTGTCTGATATACAATTTGATTTCCTTTGATCTGTAAGATTTTGTGACTCCTTACCCAATGGAATGCTTCTGCTGACAGTTTGCTACCCTCTCCCTTTCTTTTCCAGACTTGTTGATCCACCTAATCAAACCATTCAATCCATTTATATTTTTATGGGTACTGGGCTTATACTTACAACAACCTAAGTGTGACTCTCAGTGCTAACATTTTTGGCGTCATTGTCGGGGACGACTATGAATACACCTTCCCTCGGTGAACTATGATGATTAGATATATCTTTGGATGGTGAATTGGAGCTAAACACTTTCAGGCTTTCACCCTGGTGACTCCACTGTTCATATATCTATTGGAGACTCCATTGTTTTGAAATGGATAAGATCCTAGCTCAGAGGTATGCTTTCTCTGATTTTTCAACGATAGTCAGTTTTCCAAATGTAGTGCCTAGTAGAGATTAATGGGAAGGTTTCCTTCCTAGGTTTAGAGGGGAAAATTTGGAAATGCCAGTTGAGTTTTTACTAGATTTTCACGAGTGCATACTTAAGATGAAATTTATACATGAAGATGTCATCATAAAATTGTTTACATACTCTTTAGATGGATCAACTCGTGATTGATGTAGATCACTCACAATTGCTTGTATCATTTCACTAAGACATTTTCAAGCTGCATTTTGTTTGTTTTGCAAAGAGGAATTTGTAGTTGATTTCCTTTATCAAGAATGTTGTTATGAATTTGGTTTGCTGAGTAAATGATCAAGTAGTCATAAAGAATATGTTGCAGTAGAAGACACTTTTCATTATGATCAAGAGGTTGATGATTTTCAAAGTGATATCTAGAATGTAGATACTTTTGACATTGTATCAAATGTATCTACTATTTTAAGTTGTCATGAAAATAAAATTGTTTCCTTTGAGTATTCGAATGAAAATGAGCATATCGACATATCAACATGTGACAGTTTTGAATCTGAGACATGGGAATACAATGAAGGATATAAGGAAGAATTGCAACAACAGTTGGAATTCTCTTTATCACCTATTTATGAGAAGAAAACTCCAAGGATCAACAAGGAAATATCTATCATTTCTATACCTGCACTTGTAACAAACATCAAACAACATATGAGTAGTTGTAAAGTATATGAGGACCATCATTTAATTGATGAATCAACCTTCATAGAGGAGAAAGATGGTTTTCTTAACCCATTAGAAATGCCTCTTCATAAGTTTCATGATCAGGTGGATTTTTACATAGAGTTATATTTTTCAAAGGTGTCTAATGATCCAGTTGTTGGTATGATTTCAGATGATAGTTGTAAGTATCCATTTCTTACTAACCTCTTGTTGCAAGATTCATATGACTTGAGAATTCTTTCGAACAGTTGCATGGAAGGAACTATTTTCATCAATTCGATACTCACTTGGATGCATTGGAAGTATGACTTCAATTAAGAAAAGAAGCTCAACTGGATATATTAGTGTAGGAATGTATATAAATAAGCTTGTTATGAAAGCATTTTGTTTGCAGTGAGTGTTTTTTAGTTTTCAATAAATGATCAGAGGTTATCTCAAGGCATAGACACAGTACATATTGCAGAGATAGGATGGATAAGGCATTGGAACTGTATGTTCTTGGTATCTCACAGGGATCATGCCATCCCCTATGGAGCCAGATGATAGCTGATAGAATTGAAGGGGTAAAAAAGAACCACTTTGGGTTTTGTTTTTGAGTCACACCTTTGATCCTTACATCCTTCCCGTGACATGTCACCTCTCAGTTGTATACGAGGTTCTATTTTTCATCATCCATCTATTTAAATGTCAAATTAAAGACAGTTGTATGTGTTTCCAACTCACTAGGAGAGTTCACAATGTACTCAAGTGTTCCATTCATTCATTGCCATCATTACCTTTTTGTCATGCTAAGGGATTCCATTGTTTTTAGAGCCTATTTTTAATAAATTTTCAGGGATCAGGTCTTTGGACGTCCTAACAGTCTCCTCGAAGCATGCAAATCTTTTTTGAATCAGGTGCTGCGAACTAGTGACAGGAGCTGCAAATTCATTCCCTGTAGCAGAGTCTTCTAAAGTATTGATCATAACTTTTGAATGACGATGTGGGTTTTTCTGAATTTTTTTTGGAGGAGCATGATATTGGCATTAACATGCTAACACAAATTCAGCCCAACCTAGTTTGGCATTTGAAATATGAAATTAAAACAACAGTACACTACGAACTGGCTAAATAAGAGGAAGGTTTAGAGGTTAGACAACTTCCAAACATCCCTATGAAAATTCAAAGACATCTACATAAATCCTAGGCCCACCAAGTGCTCCATGAGAGTTTTCATCCTGTTTGAGGGTCGAGAAAGGGTTTTTGGTTGGATTTACTCTTAGCGTTGCAAACTCTATGTTGCAAATCCAGCGCTGTGAACCCTCCGATGTAGAGTTGTGAACCCTCTGTTCCATCATTTTTTAAAAACATGTCTTCTGCATCTTTCTAAAGCTGCAAGCTTAACAAGTTATCAAACTCCTATCCATTATGTAGTGTGCAATTGATCATCTGTGGGATCCGAATTGAAATTTGCGAGTGTAGTGATGCTGTGAACAACTTTTGATGCTGATAAAAAGCGTATTTTGCAGAGACCTACGTTTTTCTCCCTTCATTATAATTCTCAGTAGTATTTCCATAGCCTTTCTATTTTAAGAATTCCTTGTCTTATTCTTGGATGTGTAATGAGTTGAGATGTACATAAGTTCTACACAGGATTAACCTATTGGAAAAGTATTTTCATCAAAACCCTAATCCTCTGTATCCTGTGTTTCATATCTAACAATCATTTAATATTGCAGTAAGGTTTTCTTCATACACTATTTATGGACAATCAACAACAAAGCAAGACTCATAAAGAAGGAGCTTCAGAGTGAGAAAATGAAGAATTTGAACTTCCTTAAACAATATCAGTTTTCGACAAGTTTCTTGTTTATGCATTTTTGAAGATTTGAGGATGGTTATCCTTATAAACCATATTTAGCTCCTAGGATGTTCTCTTCTAGTCATATACCAAGATCATGAGTTGCTACAACAATTGGTGGCACTAGATATGGTTTTTGGAATACTTTAAGGATTTTTCAAGTGAAACTAGATGCTACAAGAGAGTTCACAGTGCTGGCGCTGCGAACTGGTATTTTTGACAGTTTGTAAACAATTAGCACACAACAAAGTAGTGTTTTTCTTGTAACTTTTGATTTCGAATCTGGGTTCCTCTGAAATTTGGTGTACAGGTAAGACATGGTGTGTTGGACTTGCTGACAAAACTTCATCCTGGCCTAGTTCTTATATTTGGAGAAAAGCTAAAAACATCACCTACAAGAAAGTTTGGAGCGCACGGTGTCATAGTCGTTGCGAACTCTAAGAGTTTGACAAATTTGAGCTATGGGAAGGCTTCCAGTTGTGAAGAAAGGTTTTAATGGTCTCCTAGGAGTTAGTTTGATATGATGTACATGTGTTCTATCTCCAAATCAATCAGGATGACATGTTTCAAGAGGCATTTATCACAATAGGCAAGATCCTGTAAAATATGATTTTGTTAAGTTTTTGTTGGAATATTTTGTAACAAGAATCCTAAATGGAGGAGGATCCTATGTATCTCATTGGTTTAGACCTCGTTAGGGTAGATAGAGATCATTGACTATAAATGAAAGGGATTTTGAGAAGGAAAGGGTTAGATTCATAAGCCAAGAGAGGAGAGAGATGGAGGACCTGTTGTAGTTGTTCATTTGTAATCATGAGGGCCTCCTTGTAATAACATTTTTCGCCATTAAAGATTCATGAGAGTTGTTATCAGATTGTCTTAGTTTTTTTCCCACTTCTTTGTTATCTTCTTGCTTGAACATATTGCAGGTTTTGAGGATCATAGCTGCCATTGATTGATGGATTCATGAACAACTAATGATATGATGTAGCTTGCCCATTAAATCATTGTTTACTGTTTAATCAATCTTTATCTCTTTACAGAAAGGATCTTTGTACAATGGATGTTCTTCCTTTTTTCATATTCACCATGCTTCTAATTATCATTATATACCCTTTTGTCTGATATACAATTTGATTTCCTTTGATATGTACGATGTTGTGACTCCTTACCCAATGGAATGCTTCTACCGATAGTTTGTTGCCCTCTCCCTTTCTTTCCTAGTATTGTTGATCCACCTACTCAAACCATTCAATCCAATTGTATTATGATGGGTTCTAGGCTTACACTTACAACAGTCTAAGTGTGACTCTCAGTGCTAACAAAATGTATTCTAAAGACTGCATTAACAAAATGTATTCTAGAAACTGCATTAACTAAGCTGATAGACACTGCATTAACTAAGCTGATGAGAGTGTTTATGAAGCCAAAAATTAGTTGTAACCACATCATCCTCTTCTCTTGCAAGAAGATGATTTTTGAGGCAATCATGGACATCCTTACCATTTACAAATCCATGGAGATACCTTCTCCTCTCCAAACTTCCAAGAAACCATCGATTATGTTAAAGACTCTCTAATCCAACCTTTGTTGTTGGAATTGGTTGGAATCACAATTAAATCTAAGGAATGGTAATTAACTATTATGTTTAATTGAAGTTTTTTCAGCCATGAAATTTTTTGTTTTTATTTCATATAATAGTATTGGTTATAGATAAAACAATTACAAGTTTAAAAAATTGTTTGGTTTAAAACATGATTAATTTTTTTTATATTTAAGCTCATAGCATTTATAATAACATATATTTTTAAAATTAAAGATTTGAAATTGTTCAAGAATTCATTTATTTTGTTTGCAAATTCAAACGGTTATAAATTTATTTAAACGTGTACTTATATTTTTCCTCTTTTTGATTATTTAAAAGTGTACTTATATTTTTCCTCTGTTTGTTTATTTAAAAGTGTACTTATATTTTTCCTGTGAAGTAACACTCTCAATTGGCCTAGATAAAAATATGTTGTGAACGACGACTACGAGGAGGATTTAACCGATTTTAAATAGAGTCACATACACGTCTTTGCTCGACGATCTATTAAGATCGAGCATTAATATAATTCACGTATGAATAGTATTGGTATTTGTATTACTGATAATCGAAAATGACTTTGAGAGAAAGTTTAAGTTGAAACTAAACGAATTATGAAAAATCTTATTATTTCAGATTTTATATCAAACCATGAGTTCAGTTGACATGTGTTTCATTTTTGTTGTATATAACAAAGGTTGTATGGCAACTTAGTTTCGGCCAAGTAAATTTGAAAATGAATTATGACTAGATAGAATCATTGAACTTTCTAAAATATTAAAGTATTAATTTAAAAATATATTATCATGTCAACTATACAAACTAAAATATACAATATACAATTTTAATAAAAATAAAATTTACACAACCATTTTAAATAATCCATATAATATTATTCTTTAATAATACAATATTATTAATTTGAAAAATATTATCATATAAACTATATAAAATAAAATATTATTAAAAAAATATTATCATATTAACTATATAAAATAAAATATTAAAATATAAAATATACAAATTTAACAATAATAATATTAAAATATAATTAAATTAAATTAAATTAATGTAAATAATAAAATATAAAGTAATAAAATATAATTAAATTATTTATAATATATCTAGCTTCTAATAATAAGAAATTATTAAATGAATGAATACTTTGTAAATGAATTAATACTCCAAGCCGAAGAGAGAGAAGTGACGACGCAAAGGAAACCGTAGACGGCAAGGATAAATACGGCAAGCCAAAGCCGAAATTGGAATATCAGCCTGTGGGAGGGGTACCTAGACTGTAGGAGCAATATAGCATGATGTGTGTACTTAATATTTGATTTTCATTTTTTAGCAGTCACATCATCATTTAACATTTATTTATTCAAGATTTTTGTCAAACAACATTTGACAAATTTATTAATTGTGTAATTAATTCTATATGTGGAATGACGTGAAATTTGTAATAAGACATCAAAGATATTAGCCAATTAAATTTCAAAAAAATATGTTTTTTTATTATATAAAAAAATACATATATTATTTCCCTATGTTATACATTGAATAAAGCACAAAAATATAAAATCAACTAGAAACTAATACAAAGTCAAAAAGCAAACTCATTATTTATCTCAGTGTACCCTTTCACACTTTTTTAAATTTCTCCATGGCAAGTGTTGTACAGAAAAAGTATCATGTCCATGGCCACAAGTCTTTCCTTGATTTTTTTTTTTTTAAATTGAAACTTAGACTGAATTCGCCATAGATTTCTTAAAAAGTTGAAACTTGAACTAAATTGTCTTCGCCATGACTTTCTTGAAAAGTTGAAACCTGAACTGAATTGATACCCTAGAGATTGATCATATTGCCCTGAAATCCTTGAACTGAATTGATACCCTAGAGATTGATCATATTGCTCTGAAATCCTTGAAGATCCATTCCCTAAAATACGGAAACGAATTTGGGATTTGATGGAGAGAGAAAATATTGCTCATAATCCCCACCCTATTCATCATCGTATTCCCATTTTTGTAGGGGTCAGTGCTGCAATTCAAACGGTGAGTGTCTCCCTTCTTCATTCTTAGTTTTTTTTTCTAAGTTTTTATACAAATCCAAATGAGCTGTAATTACCCGAGAGGTGATAAATTTCATTGTTACTCAGGCATATTGATCGTTTTTATTCTAAAATATTTTGGAGCTTTTATGGGAAAAAGTCTTATAAATTTGAAATGAAATGGGGTTTAATCAATTAGATGGTAATGAATTTTATAGTATAAATCTCAATATAAGGATAAGCTAATGTAGTAATATTGTAATAAGATAGTCTGTTGTTATCGCAACACAACAAATAATTACATTGAAATTACCTAATGATAATGAAAGAGGATGTCATGAATGAATTAGTTAGAATAATTCAATGTTTCTTTTCCTTAAAATATTGCCACTTTGAAGTCCCACATGTGCAATTAATTGGGTTTTTATAATTTCGTAGTTCATGATTAGAGTGCTTATATTTTTATCTCCTAAAGTATTATAATGTTTTCTCTTGTCCATTCTAAGAACGGGTATATTATAGTAGGGATATTATACTTTTATATAGAAATATTACAACAAAGATTTTAAGATTCTAGTTATGTAGAGAAACATTGCATTAGCTATTATTGCATCAGTGCATAAAACATTAATCATATGATCAATACATAAATTTATTTAGCTTATATGATTGTTTTAAATTACTAAAAAAATTAGCTTATATGATTATTTTAAATTTCTGCATTCTTGTTCTAAGTTCTTGTTCTTCATATTAATGATGTTTTGTTCTTGTTCCTCATATTAATGAACAAGAAGTGCACCAACAAGCCCAAGAGCAATTATGAAGTTAGCATGTAATATAGTTGTAGGATGGAGGGAAATTGTAGCTAGACTATGCATGCAGTATAGGTGGAAGACATCCAATGCAATAACCAACCATACATGCATAGAGTGCAGCAACCCTATGTTACTTATCATGTATTTGGCCTTTTAATAAATTATGTATTTTTTAATTATTTACTATTTTTGACAAATGGTGGGAAAAAATTGAACACTGGGCTAATAAAAGCCAATCACAACCAGTAACCCAATCACAAAAATGAAATTATGAAATTCCAAAATATATAAAATTATTTATTTATTTGGAATAGTTAGAATAATAAATGTTTTGTTCAAAACATTGAAATTCTTTTTTAGGATGACAACAAAATGCACCAAGTAAGACATAGTCCCTCAAGTACGGACTAAAAATGTAGCTTGATACACTATTAAACAAAGCTCCATTGTTTTTTTTATCTAACACTTTCCAACAATACTCAAAAGATTCAATTTGACACAATATGGTAGAATATCTACATACTCCTTATTTAAAACACACACATATTCCTTTTACATCAACCTTGGTGCCTTTTAAACCACCAAATAGGGCACTAATTAGTTTTTCAAATAAGCATGCACCAAAACATGCACATGCTTTTGAAATGTTCATGTGTTAATACCACATTCAATGTTCCAAAATGCATGCACACTATTTTAAAATCAAAACTTTATTTTTTAATTTTTTCATAATTTTTTACCACATCCATTTTTTAGTGTTCTTTAACTAGTTGGAAAGGCCGTGAAGAGCTCTACAATATTTATGTTATGATTTTTTCATGCTTCTCCATACATAACTTCTCATTTTAAAAGAAATAGAAAATAAATGTGTGGGCTATGGTCGATACCTCAAACCACCATATAGTCTTTCTAATAAGGATGTTTGGCCTCCAATGTTATTATACATGATCTTAGAAGGTTTTTCATAGGAAGGATGGGCTTTGGGGACTTGACCATTGTAAGATGGAGGTAAATAGTGGAATTAAGTTTTAAATGAAGCTTCAAGGGATCATGGGTCATGAGCAAGACTTCAAATCACCACACAATCCCTCTGAATGAAGTATTTGACTTCCAGGTGGAATATGGTTGCTCCTATAATTCTCTAAATAGTAGGGATGGGTCTCAAGGCCTTTCCAATGGGTGTGAGAAGAAACTAAGTCCCTTAATCCCTATATAAATATTATTGGGACCAACACCATGAACAAGGCCACAAACCAAAAAACATGACTTGTATAGAATATCATTGTCCGTAGAGAGGGATATGGGTGCCATTAGAAGGTTTTGTGCACTAGGGATAAGTCTTAGGGACTATGGTTGGGGGATAAATCGAGGGAATTATGCCCTAGATTAATATTATTTAGCTAATAAACCACGATTAAGGCCTTTAATCACAAGATAGACCCTTTAAAGTGGATATGTGGCATATAAGTGAGATATGGGTACACTCAATAATTTTTGTGCATTAGAGATGGGTCTCATGGCCTTGACCATAATCAAGGGAGGAAAATAAGCGCCTTACTCCATAATTAGTTATTTTTTTATCATTGTCCATGAACGCGACCTTAAACCACAATACAAACTCTTTAGAGATGATATTTTTCCTCCAAGTGGAATATGGGTACCATTATGAAGTCTTGTTCCCTAGGGATGGGTGTCTTGAGGCATTAGCCATGGTCAATGGAGGAAAATAAGTCCCTTTTCTCCTTGATGAATCCACTAGGGATGAAATTCCACAAACAACACCATAAAACCACATAACATGTCTTCTAGAGGGCATCATTGTACTTCAAGTGAGATATGGTTACCATTGCAATGTTTTAAGCATCAAGAATGGGTCTTGAGGCCTTAACCATGGTTGGAGATAAATCTAGGAACAATACCCTAAATGAATATTCTTGGACTGATGGACTATGATCAAGGCCTTGAGCTACAAAATATACCCTCTAAAAGGGATCATTTTCATACAAGTGGGACATGGGTGCCATTAGGTGCTTTTGTGTAGTAGGGATGGTTATTAGGGCCTTAACCATGATTAGGGGAGGAAAATAAGCTCCTTAATCCTTGACATTCTTAAATTTAATCTTATAGGATTTATGGGACATGAAAGATTCATCAAACCACCACAAAAATCCTCTAGAAAGTACCTTTTTCCTTGAGTGGAATATAGGTACCATTACAAGGTTTTACACAAAAGAGATGGTTCTCAAGCCTTTGGCCCAAAATGAAGTTTCTTGATCTATAAATGAGGGAATTATATCCCACTTGCTTCACCAACATAGATCCTCTATGTAATTAACTTCTTCTATTCTCTATTCTTAATTATGAAAGTGATCTATGTCTTATTAATAGCTACGTGACCTCTATTTTTTATGAAATTATAATGAAAACTACTCTACAACATTGATCGTGATTGGTGAGATGATTTATTCTTTGGTGTGACCTCACTATAGCCTACACTCAAGTAACCACCAACTAATAATGCAATAATAATCAAGTCTTTGTAATTATTCTGTCACTTAGAACTTTGTCTTTAGTGAAACTCCTTTGCATGCTAATTTCCAATTAAATTTGATATCGCAAGGTTATAGAAGTTTTGACACCATCATGGTTTAATGCATGTTCAATTTTGATTGTAGTGCTTTATTTCCAGGCCAATGCAAACAT
This sequence comes from Picea mariana, assembly GCA_032191745.1. NCBI lineage: Eukaryota > Viridiplantae > Streptophyta > Pinopsida > Pinales > Pinaceae > Picea > Picea mariana. Next base: position 18,152 of record JASDQU010881731.1, read on the forward strand.
AAGAAGCAATTATGAGTGGTTCTTGAATGGAACACTCAATCTTCTTATCAATCAATTGGAAGAAGAATTATCATTATCCTCATCTTATTATAATTATAGAACCCCTCCATGGAAACATTATCCAACACAAATTTGGTTGTTTTCCAATGTAAATGTTGAATCGAGTCTAGTTATAGCTTCTAGTATTTAAATCTTACTCATTAAAAGTGCAAGATCTCCCATACTTATACTCAACTCCCTTCAACTTAAACACCCACTAACACACACCTATATGAATTGGTAGCTAAATAAAACACATATGTAAAATGGTTTCAATGAAAAACATATCGGATGGTCATTGCTTACAATCCATGAGATGGCTACCAATTAAACCAATAAGATGGTTTTATAAAAATTGAGAGCAAGATAAAAAAAAATCATACATGTCCAAACACATTTGTCTAATGTATGTCCATGCATATTTTCACCACTAAATGTCAAAACACATCAAGGGAGTGTAATTAAAGAGTTAATGTGATGACATAGATTTCCACTAGTTCCATTTCCTAGAAACCATACCAATGCCACAAAACATATGTCTAACACACAAATACCTTGGAGGGAGTGAGGCATATGACCTGCATGAACGTGTACAACCTTAAGAGGGACAAGATCATAACATCCAACCTCAACAAAGTGGAATAAGTGTGTAGGTTGTCTTTGAGATACCAGAAATATCCTTCAAACAATGAATGGTTGTTCCAACAATATTTAGAGTATGAATTCCTGGATTAAAGAGTCAAAATTAGAAATTCAAATGAAAATTTGTTACATCTAGATGATCACATCCATTGATTTAGTGGAAACCATTAAATGGATGGTGGGAGCTAATTTTATATTGGGTATCAAAATTGTTGATAGAAATCAAAGTGGAGCAAGGATAACAACCATATGGTTAGTAATTTTGTCATGTTAATCCACTAAAATACAACTAGGATCAACAATACCCCACATATAATTTATACACAACAACACATAGAATTCAATTCATATTGGAATATAATACATGGTTAATGG
>JASDQU010881731.1:19227-30367 GCA_032191745.1 Picea mariana
GTTGATAGAAATCAAAGTGGAGCAAGGATAACAACCATATGGTTAGTAATTTTGTCATGTTAATCCACTAAAATACAACTAGGATCAACAATACCCCACATATAATTTATACACAACAACACATAGAATTCAATTCATATTGGAATATAATACATGGTTAATGGATTACCAAACATCATTGAAATAAAAATTATACAATTGAGAGAGGGAATTATAGTATCAACAAGGCTTGGCATTCTTCAAACCATATGTGTCACCAGCTATTCAACCAATGGATTACATTTTTGCATGAATATATAATTTAATGGGAATCTACAAATTATCAAAATATTTAACCAAGCAATATAATCTAAGCATACAATAAGAAACTGACACAACAATTTAAACACATCATAAGAAAAATATTTTACCCTAGAAACCCAAATGGGAAAACTAGCTTTGAATGGTTTCTTAGCTTTCATTTTGGAAATCTTTGGTTACAATGCAACTCATGGATCCCTATGCATCCTCTCTCTTGGATAGTCAAAGAAAAAATAACTTTGAGAGTAAAGATATGAGAAGATAGAAGATATCTCAGGGTAACGGGAAGGCCAAGAAACTAACCCTTCATTTCTCATTCGCCAGTCTCTTTTTCTCTCCTATTTCGATTTTCCTAATTTATTTAATTCTTTTTTTTTCCTTTATTTTTTCCCATTTAATTTTTTAACATTTTCATTGTCCTTTATGTTTCATATAACCTTCATTAATTGTTGAATTACACTTGCAAGTATTGAGTCTGACCTTTTGTTTATTCTTTGAAACATGGCTCTAACTCTGGATCTTGTCTACATCTTTGACTTTGGCTCTATCTCTATCTTGTGGCTCTCACTTGAAGATCTAACTATTAGCTTTAGTTCTATCGACTATGGATTTGGCTCTAGTTCTTGGACCACTTATTTCTAGTGTGCATAAGTCTACTCACAGGTTCTCAACTCTAAGAAATCTCTAGATCCAAAATATTTCATTATAATTTATTTCCATATTCATCATGGAAGTCTCTTTAACTCTTAGACTTGTAGACAACACATCTTGGTAGTCAATGAAAGAAAATTCAAATTATACTCTTTTCTTTTTTAGTGAGGTCCCATTAGCTATGCCATCATGCGACAACCTCATGAAAGGAAGGGTGGATTTCCATCATCTACTAGGATCAATCTCTTCTTGTCATTAAAATAATCCTCTTCTAATGCATGTTTTTACACAACACTTCATCTCTATAGAAATGTTTATTGAATGACAATGTCATGATTTATCCAACATTTGTTTACCACGAGCTATTCCAGTTGTTCTCTCATTAGTGAGTTTGTTCACTAGTTGATGAGTCATTCTTCAAATGAATTGCAATGAAAGAAACATTATCCCATGCTTAATATCCTTCTATTCTCTCTCTTTCTTCCATGAAACCACAAGTTTCTTCATTGGTGAGGTTGACCTCTTGTGTTTTTATAACTCCTTAGATAACTTTTTCTCCTTGGGAAAGAGTTACAACCGACTGTTCATCCTCTTTACTCTTCACTCTCCACACTCTTCTTGTAGCTATGTAAATTCCGGGGTGGAGCTCTGGATGAATTTGTCAACTCTTTTCTTCCCAATGTCTACTCAGCATGCAATGGTGGAAAAATTTATCAGTGTTGTTGTATGGACTGAATGACATAGTCATTTTCTCCCCATGCATTCAAATTTTTCATTTGTTTGGGGAAGTATTATTACCATTCCTCCTCTGAAAAAAATATAGCTTGTCGCATGTGGCTTACTTCTCCCAACATGATTCCACAAGATGGCCTTTCTTCCTACATAATCAACATGCCTTTGAGTACCAACAATTGAAAATGATATGGAATTTCCTCTTCAAATTGTGACAAATGAGGAATGTCCTTCCTGATGCATACCTCATGTCCTTCTTCTTATTTATCTAGCCAATCTTCCTACTTCTTCTTATCAGTGTTGGTGTAGGCTAAGTCTTTGCTCTCTTATCTTTCTACCCTTATACAATTTTCGACAAGAAGGATGGAGTGGTGGTGTGTTGCAACCTTCATTCACTCTTTCTCTTTTTTCTGATGGGAAATCTCATTCTATCACAAATGTGATCTTGGTGTTTGTGGAATTTTCCTTTCTTCCATAGAAACCTGGGCATTCAATATTAATCCTCAGTTCAACTACAATGGGGCTTAGGATGTGTAACACCCATGTTTCCCCCAGTTTGTAAATATAAATATATTGTCCAAGAGACTATGGAAAACTTGATATGTGTGAATGTTTGATTTGATGAACCTTTGTATAAAAGGTCAATGAATGTAATTTATGTTATTAATAGAAAATGGATAAGTGTTGCATAACTATTGAAAGGGGGGTTTGCCAAGATATACCATGGATTCTATGAAAGAGATAGTTAGGGGAACCAAGAATGGTTGAGATAACCCGCACCAAACCAGTACCTTGTTGTATTTAATTGCTCAGGACCAGAACAATCCTTTGACCCAAGGATGAATTATAGATAGGATGGTAGGTGGGAAGACCTCCTCAAGAGTTTATGAGAGGATGGGAAGAGTGCCCATATAAAAGGCTTTCATACTTGACCATAGAATAGAAATTTGGGCCACACGCAATCTTGATAAGGAAGGAAAGAAAGGAATCCATGGTGGGAAGAGGAAGAGTTGCGAAGAGAAGCAGAGAAGAGAGACTAAGCTCTCAAGTTCGAGGAAGAACTGGGAAATGAAGGTGTTTTGTTCGCAGGATGTGGCTAACAGGGTCATGATACAAGATAATAAACGAGGGTGCTGAGTGACTGAGAAAGTACTCAGGAAGGCATCCTTGCTTGGTATAGAGAGAACTCGTTGCCAATATCATGTGGGAGGAGGTCGAGAGTAACCTCTTTCCCTGACTGCTACTGAGCCGGAAGGAAGAATTGTCTCTTAGAGCATCGTGGTCTAGCTCGGGGGTGGCCAATGGTAAATACGTTAGGAGTGACTGATCCTATGGTTGGGTGGAAACAGACACCTCTTTCAGCAGTCGCATCACGACTTCTGGTTCTGATAAGTATTTCCATATTTTGTATTTTGAAATGGAGAAATGAATGAATATATGTATTTATACATATATGAATGGTCTCTATGTTGAATGATCAAGTTATGTGTATGAGTTTACCTTCTTGTGGATTTATGCTTTTGATTGATCATCTATATGCCCCAGTTTATCCTTCAAGACGTCTTGGGACGTAAACCTGTAGGAGGGTTGGGATAGAAAGCAGTGCATCAATCTAACCCTGTCGGTCTAGAGAGGATGTCTCCTTCAGACTCCTTTCTATGCAACTGAGATACCATGCCCAATTCCTTAGCAAGTTCACAGTGAGGAAGATGTTTTTAACTCGCAGGAGTTTAGAAGGACCCATGTGACCAACACCCAGGAACCATGTGTCAAGCCTAAGGGAGCTAAGTCCTTCTGGCTTCGAAACTCTGAAAGTCCAGGACTTTAGATTATTGTCAACCCCAATAGTCCCAAACCAGCTGAAGGTGACCAAGAGTCACAGTTACCTGTAGGGTCGACCGATGTTGGGTGGTTTCACTAGTAATTAGAGGAACCTGTTTTACCGACTAACCGAGATCCAACACCCCATCACGAAGTAGCGCGAGCCACCGATCGAGAATGTTTGGAGGTTCCTTCATCCATTGGATCTACACCGAGAAGACTTCGAAGAAGTTCTGCTTTGGGAGAATACAGATGATATAGCATCAAACTCCCTGAACGTCAAAGTTACAAAGTAAAGGAGAGCTGTAGATTTGGGGGAGATCGTTAGGATCCCCGCCTATCTTTCGATCATTCAGGGGGAGGGACCCACACATGGTACTTTGGCGAAGTCCTGCTTCGGGAGAATGGAGTGGCAGTAAAGCCAAAACCCCCAAAGGCTAGAGCCGCGAAGGGACCAAGACCATAGATCTAAGGATCCTTTAGGTTCTTTCCTAGCCATCAGATTTATGATGTAGTCATTCTGACATTGACCACTTCGGGAGGACATGGGTGTTGTAACGCTAAAATAATCGAAGGACAAAGTCGTGAAGTAATGTGGACTGTTGATCCATATATTATTTAGGATCCCTCTCAACCATCTATATACAGGGGACGCATGATGCTATATCCTTTAGTTCAGAGACTGAGCACTTTGGGGAATTTGAGGTGTGGTGTGTCGAAAATATCTGAAGCCCAAAGTAACGAGAGTCATTGATTCGAGGACACTTCTACACTTTTCCTAACCGTCATATATGGGTTTGGGTCAGCCCAACACTGACCAAATTCAGGAGAAAAGAGGAGTTTGCATCGTAAAACTCCCAAAGGTCGGAGTCACGAAGTAACGTTAGTCGTGGATCTATGGATCTATGTGGTCGGATATCAACTGTGAGATTTGAGGGATGTTAGAATGTTGTTATTCTGGTGTGATGGGGCAAGTCGATGTCACCAGGGTGATGTGGACCCACGATCAATGTGCCATGTGTCATCTCAATCTGTTCTTTTCGTAGACCCTATATGCTTATTGGAACGTGACATGTGTCATCCCTGGACCTTCCACATGTCAACCCGTAGTATGTACCTACCTAGCCAAAGTGGTTGGTGAAGTGATCAAAACTTTGAAATTCTGGGACTTCAGGAATCTGGAGGATTTGGGATGTAGAGTAATAAAGGAACCCCAAAGGACCGAAGGTCGGAACCATGTGGTAGGCTTACGGGACTTTGGGACTCTGGAAGGTTTCGTGCATAGACAATAATGAGATGTTCAACACCGAAGCGTTGAAGCTCTGAAGTGTCGAAGTTCCTTCTGGATTGTGTGTTAGATGCATGTGTGTTAGACGAAGATTGAGTCCAGTCGTTGGGTCGGATGATCAATGGAATTCCACTGTGGATGAAAGAACTTGGAGACAATGTGTGTGAGGTGGATTCATGTGGACACCACGTGGCCCTCAACCAATGAACGCCCAAATAAATTTGGGAATCCATAAATTGAAACCTAAAGCTCAGATTTGAGCCACCAGAAGCTAATAAAGACAAGATGATCCCTAATCAAGAACAAAGATATCAAAATATGGAGCAACAAATTCCAAGAAGAAGGCTATCCTTCAAGTACCAAAATTTCTTCCATGGTTACTATTTTCACTACTCTAATTTTGGTCATAAGATTGCAAATTGTCAAATTAATTTTAGAGACATGCAACTGAGGAGATCAATAAATAAACAATCTTTGTAACATATAACCAAATAGCCAATGAGTAGAAAAAGTTGCACCAATCACTTTGACCTAGTGAACAATGAGCTTGAATGTTATAACTATCATAACTTCGGCCACAAAGATGCAAACTATCATCTGAAGGATTACAAAGTAGATCTAAGGATAAAAGCCTTAGCTAGAAAATCTAGCACATGGAAAAAGAAAGATAGTGAAAAATGTGGGTTAGTACTTTCAGCTCAAAAACAAAAAGACCCCTAGTATATAGACAGTGTATGTTCCAAGCACATGACTGGAGACAAGGATAAGTTTATGTCTATAAGTAAAAGTAAAATAGGAAATGTGACCTTTGGAAATGATGAACTAGGTAAAATCAAAGGTAAAGGGATGGTGAGTTTAAGTAATAGTAAAGGAAAAGCCCAGGATGTTTTGCTTGTAGATGGGCTAAAACACAATTTTCTCAGTGTAAGTCAAATGTGTGACAGTGGATTTTAAGTGGTGTTCACTTCCAAAGATTGTAAGATAAAGTATGTAAACTCGGGACAAGTGGTGGCTAAAGGCATAAGGAAAAATAATAAGGTATATGTGCTAAAAGAAGATAGATAAGAGTGTCATCTAAGAAAACATGGTGAAAGTTGGTTATGGCATAGGAGACTTGGACATATAAACTTTGACCACTTAATCAAGCTCAAAAATCTTGAGGCAGTAAAAGATATTCCAATAATATAAAAGTCACAAGATTCTATGTGTAAACCCTGCCAAGTAGGAAAGCTAACCAGAACATAGTTTAAATCAAAGAGCTCTACTTCAACAGAGAAACCACTCCAATTAGTTCATATGGATTTATGTTGACCATCAAGACAGGAAGGAACATGGAAGGAAAACTACTTCATGTTGATCATTGATGATTACTCCAAAGTCACCTGGGTTTCTTTTCTCAAAGAAAAAGTTGAAGCATTTGATGAATTTAAAATATTTAAGACTTTAACTGAGAATCAAGCAGGCAACAGTTTAAAGGAAGTAATATCAGACAGAGGAGGAGAATTTATGTCAAGTGATTTCAAGGAATTTTGTGATAAACATGGGGTCAAGAGAGAATACACAATCCCAAGAACTCCACAACAAAGTGGAGTAGTTGAGAGGCAAAATAGAATAGTTCAGCAAATGGCCAGGTCAATGATGAATGAGAAGAACATTGGTCAAACCTACTGGGTAGAAGAAATACACACAACAGTACATATTCTTAACAAATCCCACCTCAGACCACACAGTGACAAGACACCTTATGAACTGTGGTATGGATGAACTGCTTCAATCAAACACTTCAAAGTATTTGGGAGTAAGTGCTACATAAAGAATAATAATGAAAAATTTGGCAAGTATGATGACAGGGCTGATGAAGGCATCTTCTTAGGATATGCTACCAGTAATAAAGGATATAGATGATTTAATAAAAGATTGCATAAATTAGTTGATTGCATTGATTTAAAGGTTGATGAAGGAGTCCCAGTAAGAGAGGTGAGCAATATTGAGTCTGCTACGGATGACACAGTTGAAGTTTAAGATGAACAGGTCCAAGAATCATAAGGAGAAGACTCTGAGTTAGATACAAATACTTTGCAGGACTCAAACCATGAGATCAAGACAAGTACACCCTCCATAGTTATTAGGAAGAATCATCTTAAACATTAGATAGTTGGTCATCTAAACCAAGGAGTTCGGACAAGAAAGAAGTTGAATAATGTCTCAGAACAATCTTAGATTTTCCTTTTATCTTTGCTTGAACCTAAAGACTTTAATGCATCTAGGGAAGATGACCATTGGGTTAAATCCATGAATGATGAACTTGACCAGATTGAAAAAAACAATACTTGGGAGATGGTTCCTAGAACTGAAGGTAAAAATGTCATAGGTTCCAAATGGATATTTAAGAATAAATTGAATGACCAGGGACAAGTTGTCAGGAACAAAGCAAGATTGGTCTGTAAGGGCTATGAACGGATTGAAGGAAAATATTTTGATGAAACCTTTTCACTAGTGGCAAGATTGGAATCCATCATAATGTTTCTTTCCTATGCATGTCATAATAACTTTAAAGTATATCAGATGGATGTTAATTCAACATTTCTTAATGGAGATCTAGAAGAAGAAGTATATATGGAACAACCTGAAGGATTTTCACTGACAGATAATCCTGACTTTATCTACAAGCTAAAGAAATCCTTATATGGGTTGAAACAAGCTCCTCGTTCCTAGTATCACAGACTGGATAAGTATCTTCAAGACACAGGGTTCAAGACAAGAACAGTTGACAACAATCTATATATCAAAATAGAGGGGAAAATATCTAAGAGAAATATTGAAAAGGTTTCAAATGGAAGATTCTAAACCTGTGAGCACACCTATGGTCACTAGATACAAGTTAAGAAAGGATGATGACTCACCTAATTTTGATCAAATTTCATATAGATCTACGATAGGCAGCCTGTTGTACTTCACATAATCTCGTCCAGACATAATGCATGTTGTTGGAATGGTAGGAAGGTATCAGTCTGCACCTAAACATAGTCATTTGCTAGTTGTCAAAATAATATTTAGATATTTGGAAGAAACAATGAAGTCTGGTCTATGGTATCCTAGGAATCATAATTTTCAATTATCAGTCTATTTAGATGTTGATTTGTCTAACTGCATGGATGAAAGGAAAAGGATGAGTGGAGGTGCACTCTTCTTAGGAGATTCTCTTGTAGCATTATTGAGCAAGAAGCAAGGTTCCATTTCCTTATCGACTAATGAAGTTTAATACATAGCAGCTGCCACTTCTTGTACCCAAGTACTATGGATGATTCAGACACTTGCAGAATTGGAGGTAAAGTATATTGAACCAATCCCAATTCATTGTGATAATACTAGTGCAATTAGTGTGCCAAAGAATCCTATATTCCACTCCAAGACCAAGCACATCCCCATAAAATACCATTTTTTGAGAGAGAAGGTCACTAATCATATTGTTTAGGTTCATTACATTCCAACCACAAAACAAATTGCACACATCTTTACTAAACCCCTAGCCAAGACACCATTTGAATATTTTCGTCAGAAGTTGGGTGTCATCCCTTCTCTCACCTAAGAGAGTCCATGTTGTAAGGGGGAGTATGTGTTGGTTGAATATCCGATACCTCTGAAAATTACTACAACATCTCAGCGGGAGTATGTTTTCTTTGACATTGATGTCAAAGGGGGATAAAAGGTCTAGTCTGGATGCTACAGTTGGAGGTCTAAGAAGAATAGTGCGGCCTTTTAGGGTTTCCATCAATGGCAAAGGGGGACATTGTTGGCATATTTTACAGGAAGAGTGTTCTTGTCATTGATGGAAAGAAAAACAACGATGATGGAAAAAAGGAAAAGCATAATATCAGGAGGAGGAGAGAACAATACAAAGAGATCAAAGATCGGAAGGAAAAGCGTAAGGTGAGAAGACTCAGCAGTCGTTCGATCAGGAAATCGATCATTTTGATCATCTCATTTTATAGACGTCAGTCATATGAGTGACTGTGGGCCTAAGGATCATTGGAGGATTGTGACCATCAGATATGCAAGCTAGATCGACGACAGGGATGAATTGTGGGGAGCGCAAGGAGAATTAAATGACTTGCTAATTCTAATCCCGCAATCGGTCTAGATCGTCAGATCTTGTAGAATCGGATATCGATGAATATGGTTGATCCAACAAGTGATCATATTAAGTTAGATTGAGTTATTACCATCAGATGTGCAATCTCTAGATCAACGACAGGGATATATTTTGGAAATTGAAAGGAGAATTAAAGATCATGTTATTTCCAATCCCACAATTACTAAGAACCGTCAAATCTTATAGCCTTGAATATCAATGATTGTGGTTGACTCACCAACGACGCACAACTTCAAATTACGGACTTTTGGTGACGAGTTAAATCACTCATAGGTTATGGTTCTACAATCATCCTTGATCATTGATCTGCTTCGAGTGTCTTCATGACCGTTGGATCACATTTTAGTGGAAGGAAAGGATAAGGTAAAAGGGTTGAGAGTTCGATTATCCGAATACCCGTGAGCCGTCGAATCATTTCAAGTGGAAGGACAGGATAATATAGAAAATATGCACCATATATAGATCGAGCCATCGATCTAAGAACATGATTGATGAATATCATTCACTCCAAATATAAATAGGAGAGGAGGTTATGCTCCAGAAAGTTTGAGATTTGAAATTCCCGAAATGTGAATTTTCGTCAACCATTGGATCATTCTAAGTGGAAGGATGGGATAAGATAGAAGAGATGCATAACATAAATATCGATACATCAATCTAGGATCATGATCGATGAACAACATTTAGTTTGGGTATAAAGAAGCGAGGAGGTTAAGCTCCAGAAAAATCTCACTTTAGATTTTTCAGTTTGAGATTTGAAAAACCCGAAGCCCAGAGAGCCAAAAATCCAAAATGAATAAGGACCATCGGATCTAGAGAACATACGATGGTCATTATATCAGGGAGATCCATGTCAGTAGACCATGTCAGCAAGGACACGAGTCATTCGATCTGAAATATCTTTTCGGGTGTATTCTCAACCGTTGATCATAGTACAGTGGAAGGATAGTGTAAGTTTGAAAAGTTCAAAACCCGAAGTTCTGAAGGACGAAGTTTCGACAACCATCCATATCAATGTTTGATTAAGTTAGGGTCATCAATTAAAGAGGAAATATGTCAGTAGATCTAAGATTTCGAAAGATATCCAGTCAGCAGCAGCAGGGTTTGATATTTGAAACTCTCGGAGCCCAGATCACGAAGTAAATATCAGTCGTTGGCTTAGGAAGTTGAGATCTGGTCTGTAAAATTGAGAGGATAGATCTAAACAGTCCATTCAGGAGCGCCGTCAATATTGTGAGATCGATGGTCCTGCTCAATTGCGGGGCCAGAACATGCTCGGGTCTTGATTTTTCTTGAGCGATCCACAATTGCAACCACAGTTTTTTAAAAAGGACACATGGAGGCTCGAGGTAAATTACGGGGAAAAAATTAGTTTGACTCAAACCACATTTGGTCATGCCTGCAATCGCATGCTCATATGAGACCATCGCCACATGGTCACATCAACAGAAGATTCGGGAAGGAGCTAGTGCTTCTAAGCTCCACTTCAGAATTTCGGAGATCGAGAGTTGGGAGAATCGAGATGTCTCATATCAATATTCCCAAAGTCACGAGTCACGAAGCACCTTTGGTTAGGCCTATGGTCACAACCATGGTCACATCATCAAAGGATAAAGGGAAAGGATCTAGCACTGTGAGGATCCACCTCATAGGTTACGCAATGAAAAATAAAAAAGGCCTCTGCGTCTATAATCCAGCGACGATGATCAAACAGAATCTGATCGAAGGGATACTATTTCATATTGTGATTTATTGATCAGTTAGGATTCAGTTACACTAAGGGAATCATCATTCTTGAGTGACTGAATCATTCATTCCTGAGCATTGGAATAATGAGTGTTCTGAGATTCCCAAAATGAGTGTTCTGATATTTCCGACTTGAGTGTTGGAGATGGGAGTGTAACGGTGGATGAGAGCATGAATAAAAGAATAATGTCATGAAAGAGAGAGGTTGTTTCTTCTACGAAAAAGAATTTGAAATGCATGTAATGAATAATACAGCATGAACAGACTGAGAAAGAACAATGAAGCATGATCTAAGAGAGGAAGAAAAAGTCGAGGTGCGCAAGAAAAGACAGAGCAGAAGAACAAAAAGTGCAAGAAGATGCCAGAAGGAAGACACTGATGGAAGTAGAGCAGAGCAGTGTAGAAGAATAGTGATGAGACTAGTAAGCCATTGATTAATACTATATCAC
>JASDQU010881731.1:33460-50677 GCA_032191745.1 Picea mariana
AGAACATTTTGGCATGGATAAAATTGTGGTCGTTCTACATAAATATTTTTATTGGACAAAAATTCGATAAGACGTCAACAAGTATATCATATCTTCCATTTTATTTTTCCATTTCCAAGCCATCCATCAAGGTGCAAGGCTTATAGACCCCTCTTCCTAGTCCCGAGAGGCCTTGGGAATCCATATTGGTGGATTACATGTTTTCCTTCTGTCCACCAAGCATGGAAACGATTATGTATTTGTGGTGTTTTATCGGTTTTCGAAGATGGCCATTATCACAACTTGGAAGAAGACCATAATAGCGATAGATACTGCCGAGATCTTCTTCTAACGGGTGTTGGTCCATTTTGGGATACCACAGAACATCACCTCAGATCGGGACAATAGGTTATTCAGCACATTTTTGTCGAGTCTCTGGTCACTGTTAGACACCAATCTCACTCAATCCATTGCTTTCCACCCCCAAACCGATGGCCAGACAAAGGTCGTCAATCAGATGATTGTGCACATCCCGCGCATGTACAACTCTAAGAATCCATGTACATGGGATGAGAGTCTTCCCTATGTTCATCACAGCTACAACATGGCTCTCCATAGCTCCACCAGCCATACCCCATTTCATGTGGGGCTGAGATTCTAACCCTTGGGTCCCATTGATGTTTCCCTACCTCTTGCAACCACACAGGAATAATATTACCATGTTCAATCTGAGGCAGAAAAAGTCACCAGATTCATTGAGCGGATTCAACACATTTGCCAACAAGTCCATGATATTTTGCAAAAACCTAATGCTAAGTACAAGAAGCGCCATGATCAACATCGAGTACCGCACCAATTTCAGGTAGGAGACAAGGTCTGGTTACATTTTCATAAAGAGCACCTTGTAGGGCCCCATCGGAATCTCTTCCCACTTCGCTATGGGCCTTACACTATCACCAAGGTTGTGGGTAGCAATTATTTTGAGATCAACACTCTACCCTTCCTTGGCTTGCACCCAGTGTTCAATGTGGACATCCTTCAACCATATTTTCCACCATTATTGGACACCTCATAGATCACAGAACAATTGACACCAACAAAGATCAACCCTGATTGCATAGAACATGAATCCACTGATCAGATAGTGGACACACAGGTCAAGGGAACTCGCTAGCAGAGGATCCAACTTTATCGGGTTGTTAAGGCAAGGAAACTCCTACACCAAGGAAAGTGGCTCACTCGGGGCCAAATTCAACAAACGTTTCCTCACCTTATGGAGGAACTCAACACAATGGATACCATTGCTTCCTAAGGGGGAAGGATTGATCTAGGTGGATATTGGTGGCCACCCACCTATTCCAATTGGCTCCTCTTGACCATTATTAGTTCATCAGGTTCTTCTGTAATTCTTTGTAATTATGGGTTCTAAACTTTCAGGGTTGTCTGAATCCCTACACAACTCCTAGGTGTATATTGGTGGCCTCCTACCTAATCCAACTGGCTTATTTTGGAAGTTTTCATGTCAGTACATCTTTCTGTACTTCCAGGTTTGTTTTGGGTCCCTAAACAATTTTTTTTTTCTTTCCACAGTCAAAATGTAGATGGAGTCAGATATTGATGGCATAATGTGTATTTATCGAAAATACCTTTCCAACGGGATATCATGGGCCTAAAATGGAGGTCATATGCAAAATTTACGACCCCGAGAAGTAAAGGTACCAACTTACCCATCGGGGCCCACATATTTTTTGGCGTTTCATCTCCTAGGGTTAGGTTTTTGGATTTCTAGGGTTTTGGCATTCACGAGTAATGTTAAAAAGGCCTCTAGAGCCTCATTGTGATCATTCTTATCAGAAAGATGTGCGTAGAATCCACATCTCTTCTTAGAGATAACTACCACCATTCGAGCAAGTTGTTTTCAGTTCTGGAGTTTTACAGTTTCATCCTATTTTATTTATTCAATAGAAGTTATTGTTCACTGAATATATTTTGTTGTTCTTTGTACCTCTATGTTATTGTATTTAGTCTGTTATTCCTTTTTTTTCCTCTCATAAATCTAGATCATATCCATATACTAATCTAATGTGTGGTCTTTGAACATGATTGCCAACTACACAACCTTTGTATCTTCATCTTTAATCTTCTTGGCTGCCCAAATCTTCTTGCAGATAAACAAATGCTTTTATGGGTCCTCCAACCCTTCTCTTTGGAAATATGGTAACCTAATATTTGGATCTACTCCTGCCATTGTGAAGTTTGTTGTACTACCACCTCTGCGCGGTGTAGATACTTGATTTCTACTTGTTGAACTTATACTTCTGCTTGAATTGCTACTAGACCCATGTCCTATAAAAATCGTTCTACCACTAATCACTTTTTGGTTAACCAATTTTTCTTCTTCATATGTCTTAGTCGCACATGGGGTTGTGGGTTTCACACTAATTTGGATCCGGAATGGATATCCCTTTTCTGTGCCAGAAATCTAACCTCTAGTTTTCCTCTCATATGTGGCGTGGAAGATTTCCTTAATCTTCCCTATCACATAGATATCCTCTACCTCTTCCTCATCATTTTCCAAGCCCTCTCAACCAGCTACTGCCTTGGTATATTCCTCTTGCATCATAATAGGGTCCATTGCTTCCTTCTTTTGGCCTCCGTCTAGAGCCCTCTCCATATCTCAGATCTTCCTTAGTGCTTCCCCCAACTCCCCCATGCGCGTAGAGTGATTTAGTTGTATGATTCCATGGTCATCACACCTTTATCATGCAATAATATCTTGATCGACGTATAAAGTGACCTAATGTACCTTCCTCTTGGTCCCTTCAGAAACTTCTGCTTTGCAGCCATGTAAGAGTTTGGTTGATCGACTGCAAATTCAGTAATAAATTCTACAACAATATTCTCTAACCAAAAATCCATTGCGCGTGTGAATTTAATATTGACCCTTTCCAACTCCGCGATATTCTCAACAGTCTAGTCTACTAGCCTTATCCGATTAGTGGGATGAGTATCCTTCAACCTCAATATCCACTCTTGTAATAACTCTGGAAAATAACATAAATATGCCTCATGAAAATCAATAATCACATACCTCTGTAGATACTGATGCGGTGTATACCTGGAACTTATATTATCTTTTTGCGTGACCTTGAGTTTCTTTGTCTCCAACTAGCTCTCAATATCTTTCTTTGTAGGGTTCCATGGCCTAAACATCCCCTTGTACCACTGCACTCTCTTTATCAAATCCCATCCAATCTGATCTGTTGAGTTCCAATTGACAACAAAACCATTTTTTGGATGTATGGTTTGACCCAGGTTCTACCTTAGTTCTCCAAAAAAACTCTAGAAACCATTGACCCCTCTGGTAAACCAGAAGGCAAAATTGCGCACAGAGTGCACAACGCGGTCTCACCTGAGATGGATTATGGGTGATTGCATGACCCAGGTGTATGAAATTATGGAAGGGATGTAACTCATGGGAATGTTAGAAACATTTATCTTCTATTAGTTCAATATTCATCAGATATACTATTTTACCCATTCAATAACATTCATTCTGTAGAAAAAATCATGCTAGTCTATTGCGCGCTACAAATAAACTTCAAAAGATTCATGTATTCATTTATTCATTCATCATAAAGCATGTAAAATCAACACATAGGAGATAACACACATAGAGACACCATTTTTACAATGTTTCACCCCCCTTGGGCTACATCCACAAAAATATTCTACTTCTTATTATTCTTCATCAAAATAAGGTGTTGCACACATTACATCAAAAAAATTTCATACTCTGTGAGGCTAACCAATGTTGCACCAAGTTCCACATCTTGCGACTTGACCCTCAATTATAATCCATACATCTAAAAACTGACTACATCTCATCTCCACATCTCTCAAGAAAACCAGTATTATGACTCAAGACTCAACAAGTTCTCCAAAATACTCAATATGATAATACTCAATTGGCTCTAAGTCATAAGTCCTCTCTTATTTAACTTATACCCCATATTTATGTAACAACAAGTGGATAAAAACTCTTACATCATACCCCAAAACCCTAACCCTAATGGATTAGACTTGTCCACATAATAACTCCTTGTGCGTGGTTGGTCTTCGATCCAACCGTTCCTTGCTTTGACTATGCGCTGATCTTCCTTAATTCCCAGTGCACTACTTCCTTTTCCTTCTTTCGCGCTACTTTCTCCTCATTTCCTAGCTCACGCTCCACTATCCTCCAAAACTGATACGTTGTACCCAAAAAGTAGCCTGCTCCAACAACACTCTATGATTTGTCTACCATGTTTCTTATTTTTTGAATTAATCTAGGGATTTTGGAGAAAATATCCTTTTATTTCTTAAAAAAAATTCCCAATTGATTAGAATTGGTCATAGGGATTTGAAATAATTTTTTTCCCAAAGAAAAAAATCACAACTCTATTCATGGTGAGAATGGAATTAACATTTTTCAAATTCTTTTACCACTTTTCAGAAGAGGAAAAAAAGGAATGTCCTAGAAAATGATACAATGTTTTTACCCCAACTACAACTACCATTAGATTCACTATTTATATTCATCATATCCTTTACATTTTTCTTATAAAAATATGTTCTTTTATTTTCTTCAAAATAAAGACTATGCACATATTTTCCTATATACTATGGAAAAACATGAGATCTAAAACATAGGAAAGAAATTCCATTTCATACACTTATTAGAGAGGGAATAAAGAACCCCTCCCTAAACTCATCCACAACCATAGTAGCTTTAACTAACAGTTGAACTTCTTTTGATAAGGAATTAGTGATGATATTCAAATCCCTAAGGATATGTGTGAAAGAAATAAGAACAATATATTATGCAATCTCTTTCAGAGAATCACTAATTAAATTGAAGATAAAGTTATGTGGTTGCAATATTCTTTTCATCTAATTTATTAGAATTTTCGAATATTCAAATATTTGAACATGAGTTGCATTTCTTTGCAAAGCACCTTTTAGTAGAAATATCAAATCCATGAACATTGAAAAATTATTGGAACTCACTCCCAAACATGCCTTGAACTTTATAGTCAAAATCTAATAAATAAAGCCTTGAGGACCTAACCTTATGCAATTAAAAATACCCCAAGCCAGGGACATGTCAATTGACTATTCATTCACGAATCTATATCGTGATTGATTAGAAATCATTCTATAGTATGGCACCATAGATCTCACTTGAATATAAATCTAAAGGATGGAAGAAATTTTTCATCAAATATTTGAAAATTTCTAGCCAACTAAATAAAGAAGGAATATATGAATTGTTTTAATTATTTTTTAACAAACCATTTCTTCAAACATTCTTTGATGAACTAATCAATCCACACATTTATCACCCTTGTCTTTTTCTCAACCACCTTTCATATTTGTGTGCATATGGGAAATTAATTAATAGATGAAATATGGATTCCATGTTAGATATTTACTTTTTAATTCTAGCCACATAAAGATTCTAGTTTCTTTTGTTGCTTCTATCTTTCAAATTTGACTCCACCACTAAATAGGCTCATGATTATCTATTGTAAAGTTAGATTTGTATCCATGTCAAGAAGATTCTTTTCCTCTAATTTTGTTATGGCTTTTAAATACTTGTACACAAAAAAATTGTTTTTTTATAAAAGATTGTGTGTTAGATATTTACTTTTTAATTCTAGTCACATAAAAATTCTAGTTTTTTGTGTTAGTTTTATTTTTCAAATTTGATTCCACCATCAAATAGACTCATGATTATCTATTGTAAAGTTAGACTTATATCTAAGTCAAGAAGATTATTTGCCTTGTACATTTTAGAATTGTTTCTATAACATAAATAATCTTCTATAAAATTTTGAAAAAAAAGCATTTTATGGTATGTCTGGATATACATAATAACATTAAATCAAATAATTATAAGATTGAAATATTGATTCCTCATATTTTAAAAAAATATGTCATTTAATGTAAAATATTTTGTATATGTGTATCCAACCTTTTATTCATTTTTAGCCTTTAATACTAATGTTTTAGATGTAATTAGTATTGGCGATGGTGCAATTATTGTCAACATTAGCAGCCAACCATTGCCAACTAGATAGTATTGGTAAATCAGTAACCCTTAGCAACCAACTATATTCCATGTGGCTAGCCTAGTTAATAACAACCAAGGATATTTATATTTTTAAATAGCCTCTTGATATATGCTCATAATTCATATCATTGTAATAACTTCTAGAATATTTTGTTGAGTATTCATATTCCTCTTTTATTACTATTTTTATCATATTTGTTCTATTTATTACTATTTTTACCCTATATCGTCATTGATTAGCAATCATTCTATATTATGGTATGGAGTATAAAATTGAAAAAATAATGAAAGTTTTCATTAAATATTTGGAAATTTCTAAACAATTGAATTCTCCAAATAAATAGATCTAAATTATTTTAATTATTTTTTAACAAACCATTTCCTAAAAAAATTCCATGGACTAATCCATCCACACATTTTTCACCCTTATAACCCTCTCAACCACCTTCCACATTTGTATGCATATGGGTAATTAATTAACTTATGAGATATGGAGTCTACCTCCATTCTAGATGACTAGAACTTGGCTACTCCTCCTTTGCAAAACTTTCCATCTTTTAATTTTAAGCACACAAAAATCCCAATCCTTTTTGTTGTTTCTATCTTCCAAATTTGATTCTACCACAAAATAAACTCATAATGATCTATTACAAAGTTAAATTTGTATCCAAGTCAAGTAGAGTCTTTGCCTCTATTTTGGTTATGGTTTTAAAATACTTGTACATAAATAATTTATCTTTCTATAAAAAGTTGTGTGAAATATAACTATTGTGCATTTTGGAATTGTTTACATAATATAATATAAATAGCTTTTTATAAAATTTTAAAAAGACAATTTATATATATATAAAACAAATAATTGTAATATTAATTGTTGATTTTTTTTAAATATATCATTTAATGTAAAAAAAAAATTTATATGTATCTAATATTTTATTATTTTTTAAATTTAATATCAATGTTCTATATACAATTAGTATTAGTGATGATGCAATTATTATCCAAGTGGATAGTATCGGCAAACTCTATGAATTTATATTAATTGTGATACAATTATTATCAACCCTTAGTAACCATGTGAATTTATATTAATATTATTATGAATTTATATGTATCTAATATTTTACTATTTTTTAAATTTAATATCAATGTTCTATATACAATTAGTATTAGTGATGATGCAATTATTATCCAAGTGGATAGTATCGGCAAACTCTATGAATTTATATTAATTGTGATACAATTATTATCAACCCTTAGTAACCATGTGACTAACCTTAGTAATAATAACTAAAGATGTTTATATTTTATATTTTTAAATAGCCTTTTGATAATATATTCTCATAATTCATATCATTTTATCAATGAATTTAATAAAAGATGTTTATATTTTTAAAAATCCTCTTAATATACTTTCATAATTCATATCATTTTATGAATAAATTTACCCGGAGACCTAATGAGAAGAAATTAATGAATTTCTAACTAATCTCAATTTGTGGCATTTGAAATTTGTTCAATTTCCATAAATTTTACGAAAATCAATTATCCAATTCTCATGAAAATAAAAAACTCACCCCATATCACTTAGAAAATCCTAACTCTACTCATCTATTCACTTAGTATATCATTAATCATTAATATTGTTTTTTCAATTATTCATTTATTATTCAGAATAATGATTATAGTAGCTTCTAGAATGTTTTGTTTAATATTCATATTCCTATTTTATTATTATATATACCATATTTGTTCCGTACTTCTTTGAATTTTGAAATCATGCAAAGGAGTTTGCCAACGTGATACTCAAGATAGCATCGAGTACTACTAGTGTTTTTAATTAATATAGTACTTGAGATATTATTATGTTAAAAAGCATATACTTATTGGTAATGGGCATGATTGATGACTTTTTAATCTAAAATTATAATCTGATGACTAACAATTAAAGATGTTAGCATATTCTTAGTGGTCCTCCCAAATCAATGAATGTGATTTACTCTTCATAACTTCCTTATATTTTTTAATGCATCCATTAACCTTTTTACTTTTTAACATTTACCTAATCATATTAAGAAATTACTGTAGCACCATATAATTGCCACGTTTAGATTATTAACGAGCACTACTTCAACTTCCTCCTCAAATGTCCGTACATGCGAATTAGCAGTTGTGTCTTTCATGAATATTCAAATGATATAACTAGTTTCATGAATATTCAAATGATATAACTAGCACATCTCCTAATTACCAACCAATACCTTTTGACATTCTCAACCGAAAATTAGCGGCTATGCTAGTCTTATACATGGTCATGTATCTATCATCTTAGAATTTGGTAATGTGTTCCTTTAGTTTCTAGATTTCTATAATGGCTCATTCAAGCCCAACATCAACACAAAATAAAATGCGATGCATATTTGAATGCCTATTTGAACAAGCGAGGGATGAAGTTCTTGTTAATCTTCCTATTTTGGACCACATAACATTGTTTTGTAATTTAATCCGATGTAATGAAAAAGAGCTACCATGCATACTTTCCATGCAAAGTGTCAACCTTTATAGATAAGAATAATATACCATAAAATGGATTTGGGTCTTTCTTAGAAAAAACTACGTTGCTTATGTTTTAACTAACTTTAACTTTCATCAAAGGGTGTTTTTCTTAGTAACCTAGGAAACCTTTCAATTCAATTTTTGAAAGGAATAACAATGCGCTACAAACTTCAATAAGAATTGAAAGGCATATAAACCATCATAGATATGGAAGTGTATAAGCTCCTCACAATCATACTTTAAACACTATCGAAGATGAAATAACATTGTTAAGCAATTATATCATAAATTAGAAAAGCTTATTCCTAGTGCAAATGCACAAAACTGTGATGAGATTTAAAAGTATAATTGGGAGTTACTTTAAACACAATCGAAGGTGAAATAACATTGTTAAAGAATTATATGATAAACAAAAAAGACCTATTCCTAGTGCAAATGCACAAAACTGTGATGAGATTTAAAAGTATAATGGGGAGTGATATTGAATGAAATTTCAAGATATCTTCAATTTTTAAAGATACTGGAATTTTTCTTCAACCCCCTACACACTAATATTCTTACAATCACAATTCAAACATAACAATAAATGAAATATTATTGTCGAAAAATTATATTGGACAAAAAAGGCTTCATTTCAAGTGTTTTAATATTCACAGTGGAAGAACTTCGACAATAATAAGAAATAAATTGATATGAACTAGAATGAAAGAGAGAAAGGGTTGTGGGCACTTGCACATCTAAGGATCCCAATGCACGTACAATTACTAAACAATGGAGGAATGCATTTCCATGTATCCAGTATATGAACAAGTAAATAATATTTGATTGTATTCATGATATTGATTCATTACAAGTGAGGGGAAAGACCTCTTTTAGTTAAAATATCATAATAATACATATACATTAACATAGCGATAGGCCATTAATACATTTAACTAACACATATCCACTAACTTAGTCACAACTCATTAGTATGAGTAATCTGAACTAGCTTATTCATGGAGCATTAATGATCTTACAAATAAAATAACTCATTTTCAAAATATGTTGTCTATCATACACACCATGCTCTCCCCCATTAAATAATATTTGTCCCAAAAGATATCTCTTATTTTATTACTAATCACTTATTAGAATAAAAATAAGTTTGATTTACAAAAATATTTTTTAACATATTGGGTCATTACTAGCCTATGATACCCAATGAATAACAAATACAATAACCATGCACATTACATTCACAAGTCTTTTTTATCATTGGTTGTATTAGGGACACAACATTCCCTTACTTCCTATAGGGATTTGATCTCAAAGTATAAAGAAGAAGTAAATAAAACTACAATTAGTGATTGAAGTCATTTTTCTATAGCCACACCAATAAGATAGAGTCATACACAACATCCAAATTATTTTCTACCATTGCACTCGCTCAATATTTTAGTCTCATGCTCTAAAATCCATGTTAGAGATTGAAAGAGGTAATGTTTGAGCATTTCTCAATGGGATCTTGGGACTTGTGGATGTCATTTTCATTGTATTGATCCTTGTGGTGCTCTTCTAGTAAACATGAATTTGTAGCAACTATGGTTTCCTTAACATGTTCCATGAGAAAATTTTTCTTTAGGAAATTTGTTTCTCATTAAATTAAATGATTAAATATCATCTTGTAAGTCCCCTTTATAAATATATTCATCATTTAATGCACTAGAAGATTAATTATATTCATCATTCAATGCACTAGAAGATTAATTAGGGAGAGGAAGAGATCCTTGCAAGAGAAGTTGGGAGATCATATTTTCCTCATATCAACCTTGTTAACATGAAAATTTATCATAAACAATAACACATTTAATGAAAAGAGTATAAAAGTAGTTTTCTCCGTACAACTAAAATATATCTCAATACCATTCTTCATAAGCATTTTCGAAATCTAACCATAAATCTATATCATTACATTATTCAATATTTATGGCAAGTGGCATATAAAATCTATCACATAGATGCAAAAATATTTCCATTACTTCTTTAAATATTCCATGGTAAGGTTTCTTAAAAATAAAAAAATCACCTCAATTATGAGGTTCCCAGTATCAAAATTATGACTTTCCAGGTATCAATGGGTTTTAAGATGAAGATGTATGACAAGTTACAAGGCTTGTAACTATTTAAGTATTACTTAGAAATATATTATATAATATATCAAATTTAATCCATGAAACATACATAATATATTATATAATATGTCAAATTTCATCCATGAACATCTTTGTCAAATGGCATAATATAGTATATAATATGTCAAATTTCATCCATGGAACATCTTTGTCAAATGGCATAAGGTTGGCTTCAATATAGAATAGCTATTTAGATTTTTTTTTAAGATGATGCTTCAAAAATCTCACTTAATGTCACAATACTTTTATTTTAAATGCACAGCAAAAGTATAATCTATATGTTTTAAAATTTAAAGTTAAAATATTAACTCTAATAATAATAAGCAATAAATTAAAATGAATAAGGATGAAAGTGAAAAAGGGTTGGGACACCTACACACCTAAAAATTGGAATGCATTTGCAATTTCTAAATAATGAGGAAAACATTTTCATATTGTTAATATTTAAATGAGTAAACAATATTTGATTATATTTATAAGATTGATTCATTATAAGTAGTAGGATTCCTTTTACATAGTAGTTAGTAATTAGTGCATATAACTAACACCTAATTACTAACTTTATAACATGAGTAATCTCAAACTAATTTATTCATATTACTATTAATAAGTTTACAAACAAAAATCTATTTACTATTAATTTAGATCAGATGATGTAATGTGATTTATAAGTTGTCGAATCTAAAAACAATTTAGATCCAAAGATTTATAATCTACTTGTAGCAACATTTATACTACAATTTAAATCCAACGATTTATAATGCACCTATACCTGTAGCAACATTTATACTACAATTTAAATCCTAGATTTATAATCCACCTACCTATACCTGTAGCAACATTTATACTACAATTTAAGTCCTACGATTTGTAATCCACCTATCTCAGCATTCAGCACACTGGATATTGAACACCGTTCAACGCAGGAAGCATTTATGTAGATCACCAGTATACTCTGAGAAAGTCATTTTCATACGGTAGCATTCTCATTAATAGTAAATCTTTTGCTTACATGGTAAACTATACGTCATGGGTCCAATGGACCTAGCAATTGTGAAAAGTATTTTACTTGATTTACATCTACTGGGGCCATTAGAAGAAAGACAGAAATCTGCAATGGCACAGCGGAAACCAGGCACGTCATTTTAGGTGTTAGTTGACAATCTCTGTAGGACGGTCATAACCCTGATTATTTTTTATTATAAGCTCAGAGTATATTGTAATTACTGTGTACTTAAATTATTTTTTATTATCACCTTAAAGTATAATGTAATTAATGTGTAGTTAAATTAGTTTGATTTTCAATTAATTGTTTGACATTAAATTAAATATTTAATAATTATAAAAATATTTATAAAATTAATTATTTGTTAAAAATTAAAATTTGAAAAATAAGCTTTTTCACCGAATAATATGTTGAGCATTTTTCATAATTGACACGGGAAAGGTTCTTCAAATTTCCACATTTTTTATAGTTGGGAGCGTCAAGATCAAGGAAATGAGAGCCTGGGAACCAATTTCCTAAATGAAGAGCTTTAAATTAGAATTATATTAAATTAAAATGTAAATATATTTATTCCATTATTACAAATACATAATTTCTTACAAATATTTTCATTATATTTATTCAAAATATCACTATAAAACTAAGATTAAAGTATAATTAAATATTATTTCAAAAATTAGTTAAGTAAAAGAACTGAATAATACTCACTTTATAGTTGTGGATATGAAAAAATTTTAATGCATGTATGTTTTCCTTCAAGCCCAAACAAATCATGAAAGTCCAACCAACCAACCATATCATTGACTTTTATTGTATTTTCATATTAGAAGAGTAGTACTATTTTCTTTTTTCCAATAAAAAAAATAATGTTTCAAATTTACAAAGATGTTTAAAATTTATATATGTAAAGTTTAATTTTAAAAAAATGTTAAAATTGTATATAGGTATTTTCAATTTGGTTTCTCATTTTCTAATAGAATATTTGTGGATATTAAAGTTTTAGTATTGTATTAAATATATTCATATAATTATTAGCACAAATTAAATTAGTAATTTCAATATTGTAGTTGTTACAATAGGAGAAACATTGTCCTCTATTGATCTTCAATTTTATTGAAATAAAATTTAAAATGTATTAATATCTCTATACATCCTAATCTAGAATATTTTTATATTTTTTTTATAGAATGTCCTGTAAATTTGAGGAAAACTTTTACTTCTTCCCATGAAACTCTTGCAACATAGACATTTTCATAACCAATTTTATAAATGAAAATAAATCCTATTAATTAGACAACATTTTCATAAATAACTATAATGACCATTTTCATAAATGAAAATAAATAGTAATAAGTAGGCAAGCATTCAGTTGGCTAAACTTTTTACCATTTGGATTTTTTGACCAGAATCCAAACTTAGCCACTCAAATCTGCAGATCCAACCATTCCTCACTGGATTTCAAGCTAAATCAAACTAAAAAAATATCTAAAAACAACAACAACAAAAAAAAAAAAAAAACTTTTAGAGTAAGCTTTTTCTGTCCAAGAAAACCAAAAAAACTAAGTGCCATTTCGTACAGCCGTTCTTGGACCATAGAGATGGGCTCGTGGAAATAAGTATCCTTCAAAAGGGCATAGAGATAAATTTGGGTGCACAGAGTAAGGCTGCCAGTTTTAACTTGACCAAATAGTACAGGATGTTGAATAGAGCAAAAAATCGGATTGAAAATTTCAAATTCATTACTTCTCTCATCTTTGCCAAGTGCACGTTATTCAAACTGTTGGGTATTCAAACTCAAGAAAATAGTGATTTAGTGTAAATTTATATCATCAAATTAAAAAAAAAAAAAAACATTTCTTAAAACTGTTAAACAACCCCAAACAAAACCTATAATCAACACTTAAATATGTGTTCTTCTTTAAACAGTCCAGAATTTTTTATATCTCCGCCTTCCCTTTTCTTTGCTACACTAGTCCAGACTTGGCCTCAACATGTCACTTCTCCCATCATATGTATGAAATGACTTCCAGCTAAATTCATTTTTACTGTATTGGAGCCTTTCAGATTCCTAGTATTATCCCTCCAAAATTGCCTGCCCACAAATAGTACAACTTTCAGCAGCAGAGTTCACAGCAGGGCACTGCATTTTGACTGCTATGACAAACCTGAAACATTGCTAAAGATCTGATACTTCTCATCTTTTGATATCTATGCATGTTTTGGGACCACTGGAATTTAGGATGCCCCTTATGGCAGCCAGATTAAGAGGAATGGATCTGGATATTGTGGACGCAAAAATCAAAACTCGCTGGAAAAATGAAATGAGCAGTCTGCTCTCAGTTTAGTCATGTGATAAACTAAACAAGATTGTAGGATTTCTCATATGTGAATGCTCTTTTTCGAATTAGGTTTTTCCTTTCATATGCTCACAGAGGTCGATTCTACGACCTAGGATAGGGTGAGATCCGTGAAATCTGTGCGCTGTAGAATCGTAATGGTGTGCAGGTTATTAGTCGAGTGTATTAATAGGATATGATTATTTTGTTTTGTAATGTATTGTTCACTTCTTGAAGGTTTGGGTTTGCCTTTCGATTCTGGGAAAAAGCCACAGGTCAAGCTGTGGAATTAGACAGAACAGGCAAGGGCAAGCAGGGAGAGTTTTTCATGCCGACCAGTGAAGGAGTACAACACGGGATCAGCACTCTCAATATGTGCCGCGGGCTCGCTCATATGCCTGCTGTTTATTATGTGTGCTACAGTCGGTATGTTTGTTAGTGTAGTTCAGTTGGACAGAGGAAATCATTATCTAGGGTTTCAATAGAACAGATAACGTTTGTATTTTCTGTGTTTAGTTTTGGTGATCAACACCACAAGAAGTGTTCTCTAACACACCTGGGAAAATGTTTCTAGAATAATGTTACCTGCAATTTTGTGAAACTTTTAAGTTTCTTTAAATTTAATCATTATTTCTTATGATAATACCTTTCGTATGCATATAATTTGGTAAATCAGATTGAGAACTTTGGCATGTAAGTGATTCAAAAATGACATTGGAGAGTCGAAGCATGATAGACTCGACCAAAGGCCTCGATATGTTTGGTGAGCTTTAAAGCTTTCTTCTCCATTTTCAATGGGTATGTATAGTTTTTAACATCTAGATGGCATATTATACATTAATTTTATATCGATTAGTATTTAAAATGAATAATAATTTATAACATTTTCTCATTTTATTATAGATATGAATTTTGATTATATATTTAATTTAAAGTATATGTTTTGGATTTTGTAGTTTTTTGTAATTGGATGTGAGAGATTTATTTCAACTAATACATTAAATGATTAAAGTAGTTTGTCTATTTTAAGACAAAGCTTGTTGTGTGTAATAAATTTTACAAATTAACCTTGGGAAGATCTTGTTCTCATTTTAAATAATAAAAAAATCTCTAATTTCCACATAACTTTGTTCTCATTTTAAATAAATAAAATTCTTGTTCTAACATTTGGATTGTCTATGATAAATTGGAAGGAAAATCACAAAACTCAATCAAACTAACCTTTCATTTTTCCAATTTTTTATATTAAATTGCATAATATCAAAATAACCTTTAACTTTTCCAAATTTCTATATTAAATTACATAATATTTCTTAACTACAACTACCCAAAATACTCTTACAATAGAAAATGATCATATACCTCATAAGGAAAATGTTTTAAGAGTCATTATAATTACTAGTATAAATTTATCTATATTTATAAAAACAAAATAAAATAAAATTGTTAAACATTTTAGCTATAAATATATTTAAATTTCCATAGTTTTTACACATTATATGATATTTATACAAATTCTACATAACCTTCTCAAATACACTAACAAACATGAGGAGATGATCCTTATACCCAAATGAAAAGGAATTTAACATGAGTAGATGATCCCATAATCAAGAGAAAGAGAAAAGGGTTTTAACTACTATTTTATTTATTAATATAAATTTATTATTATGTAAAAATATGGATGAGGAAATGATGTAAATATTTAGTTTTGTATATATAAATATATAGAAAAAAATAATAAATATTTTTTTCATTGTGATGGTGTAATAATTTCTAATTTTATTTATAAATAAATGTTTTCAATTGGAGTGAAAATTTTATATAAGAATAGCCATCATAAATGGAACCTCTCTATACAGTAAACATCATAAGATCTAAATAAAACATGCATTTAACTATGAAATATATAAATTAATCTAATCAATTTCTAAAATGTATAGATCACWTTTTCTATAACATAAAAATCAAAACCACTAAGAAATATATAGGACACTCATTTTGAATGTATTGCATGACTAGTAACTTCTAGCATGGAAGAGATTATGCTTAAATTCTCCATGCACTCTCATATTTAATTTCTGGAATTGTTCTTTTGAATYTCTCTTTTATTGCATGAAAAGTAAATCATAATTGAATCAAATAAGAGTGGAAAAAGGAACTGAGTAAATAGCTAGTTAGACCTTGTATTAATCTCTGAATTTTTAGTGTAGAACAACACATACTTGAACCTTAACAACATGTTCACAAAACACCTTAACATATTGCATCCCAACTTAGAAACTCCCCCATATATCACAACCACATTTCTTTATAATTGAATTTAAAACACAAATAATAATACTTGAAATCCTCATGTTAATCTAAACAATAAATTATAAAGAGAAAATTAAATAAATTTGTCAAACTAAAACTATATATACAATCTAAAAGCACCCCACAAACCTGGTAAATAAATACATTACAAAACTAAGCATACTAACAAAATTGATATTAAAACCCTATCTATGATCCAAATAATTTATCATAATTTTTTATTTCACATACCATTGTAAATAAATACATTACAAAACTAGGCATACTAAAAAAAATTGATATTAAAACCCTAACTATGATCCAAATAATTTATCATAATTTTTTAATTCACATACCATAACTAAAAAGGAAAAAGAGGTTGCGTAATATTTACTCGGTTTAAAATGAATTACCTAATTTTACCCATCAATATTTTAATATAATATAATCAAAATTAAGGAAAAAAGTGAAGTTACGAAATTGTTAATGTTTGAGCATGAATTTTAATGAAGCATTCAAAAGACTCGAATCTAGAGACTTGACAAGGGATAATGATGGAAATCATATACGGACACACTTGGAAATGCTTATATTTCCTATATAAACTTGCTTGGAAATGTTTATATAGACATCTCTATGGAATATTTTGATCCTATGTTTTAAAGCATAGAAAGGTTATACAACTTAAATAATTAAATGAAACTAAAAAAATTGCATTCACGATATGCAGAAAAAGGTGATACTAAGAAAATAATT